>JANSLP010000444.1:0-22512 GCA_029298735.1 Ophiostoma sp. CBS 140.51
ACATCCTACCTGCCCCTGCCACAGCCAGGTGATCGCGATGGCTTCAATCAACACTTGCGTATGTTTGGCTTCACGACCTGACAGCCGGACCATTTTCTGCGTACACACATGGCCTATTTCACAGGATGTGCCTCGTTTCCCAAAGACGAGCTCGCCGAGTCAGACGTGGGTCCAACGTGCGTCGGAATCGGGGACACCTGGGGGAGAAAAAATAAAACGATATGGTAGTCTCACTCGACATATTGACATTTCTTCCCTCGCCTTTGTCCCCTTTCGGAGCGTCTTACTATAGGCCTGCGGTGTGCTGAGCGACGCTTTTGCCGGATGCTCATGCTTCCGGGTTGTTCTTGCCCATCTGGGGAAAGATGCGCCGCCCAACGCGGCGACAGCCACTCAAAGTCTCCGCCAGAAGGAGCGACCTCTATTTCAGCTCTGCATTCTTGCATATTTTTCGACTGTCTAGAACGCTGGCGAATGCACTGAGGGCAGCCTCGCCCGCTTGCCTCAGGAGGAATCAAGAAAATGAGAGGGAAGGAACGAAAGGCAATAAAAAATATTCAAAATATAAATACAAAAAAGAGAAGCGACACAAAGATGGAGTGAGAGAAGGAATACGGGAAGAAAAAAGAAAGAGAGAGAGGAAACCATCCCAACTAAAATGAAAAGACCCACCGGCCAGACCTTGCCCGTCCTCGCCTTCTCGCTCCATTGATTGTCAGGCTTTTACTACGAGCCACCCGATCCGGGTGCTAGAACGAAGCAACTCGGTATCGACGTTTTGGTGGGACTGTTGTTATGGCGATGGTTTGATCAAGATCAAATCACTGGCTATCCTCTTCTCTTGTTCTTTCGTGTGTGGGTAATTTGTACACTGGTGGGTCGAACTACAAAGTATGGCCCTGCCGTCTCACGCCGCCCACGTTTGCTCTGAGACTGTCTGGCTTCTCCTTCACTGCTTGTGATAAGATGATGTCAGGCGAGCAAAGAGCGGACCCCACCATGCCGTCACGCTTTCGGGCAGTCGCTTGGATCCTCTCGTGTGCCCACAATGTACTGATTCTTCTCCTTGCGGAGCAACTCACGTCGTTCAATTGTTCACTGCCCAGCTTCTTGTTCTGTCTCGCTCTTGTGCACCCCTTCCCCATCCCCCTATTTCTGTTTTTACTTTTATACGGAGTTCCTCATCTTTGACTGTGTGCGTGTCTTTGCCGGAATCAAGGGTACTTTCTTGTCCAGCACTCTCCAGTACGTACTTGGGTCGCGATGGGGACTGCGTCTCCAAAGGACAGATCCACTTTTCTTATTTTCCTCTCGTCTGTGACTGGTGACAGGTTCGACAGGATCCCACACAATGCTGAAAAAAAAAAACGGAAACGGCACCCCACCCCCTAGCGTCCCAATCGGGCTAGGCCCAATATTTTGCTATTTCATCGATTCCAAGGCGAATCTGCGATCTCCAAGGCCGAGCCATCTCCTGCCACGATCCCTAGGCCGTGCAAACATACACAAAACACGCAGCCGAAAAAGGGGTACGGACTGTACAATGAGAGACAAAGCAAAAAGAAGACAAAAAGAAAAGGAAAAAACTCGACACAGTGGTAGTTCATGATGTCGGTTCTGTAAAGCGTCCATGTTGGGACACAGAGACAGATGAGCGATGAATGTCAGATCGTGCCTTCCATTTTCTCGTCATGGCAAGTTCTTTTGTGGGCGGGCGCCTGCCTTATTATATCTCCAGGCACCCGCTAGCTCTTTCCCTTCCTTCGTATTGGCCGCCCAGGTCTTTATGCTCCTGCCTGCATCGCGTGCGGATCGATACTATGGAAGCCGATCCGTAGTTGTGTCTCCCTTCCGTTCTTAGTGATCTCGATGACCACGCCTCCAAAGGCGTCGAGACCCCTAACTTTTTCGTCGACAAGGTTGCCTCTCGCCAACCCCTTCCGGTACTCTCGCTGCCACAGTGTGTGTTTTCGATGTACAAAGTATTCTTGATGTGGTTTCAATGTATTTTTGTCTTCATCTGCCCATCCCGATCGCATTATCCCATTGATGACTGGCGAAAAGATCTCGAAACCTCGTCGATTGGAGATCTTTTCTCTTTCTCTTTCCCCGTCGACGCAAACCAGTGCCCTCTCGAGATCTGGCTCATAGCACACATTTAAAATATATGTGCGCTCTTAAAACAAACATATGTACTGAAGGAGAAGGAACGAGTCGCTGCAGTTATCACCCGAGTCTCCCAGTCAGTCACCTTACTGTCGAGGCAGAGGCACCCCTCTTTCCCTCTCAGGGACTCGCACCTGCATCGCTCTTCCCAAAGCCCGAACTTTCTGCGCCCCGTGGTCCTTCCGCTTGGGGCTGTCACTGTCTCCCTTCATATTGTCTCATCCCAGGCCACTCCCCTTTCCCATCTTTTCTTCCCTCTTTTGAAAATTTCTCGACTCTTTCAACTCTCTCCTAACCCATGGACATTTCATCTCATCCTCACTCTTTATCATCATCATCACCACATCGGCCATCTCGTCAAATCTCAACGTTCGCGCACCGGCGTTTGCTCCCGTACAGGTTCACCACAGGCTCTGGACCCTAACCACATTCAGCCCCCGCGTCATCGTGCAGTGCTGTCACCCACCCCCAAATCCATCCTCTTCCACTCTTCCAAAGCATTCTTAGTGTTTTCTTGTACCGAAAAGAGACACTCCTGCCCTGGCGCCCCACCGCACGAATCTACCAGCGCCCAGCGTCTAGGCCGATCTTTTCCCTTTTCTTTGACGCAGGCCGCCCCGGCTCTCTGGTCCCTCTTAACCTTTCCATTCTGCTGTTTTTCACTCGGTTCTCGACCTTTGCCTCATATTCACAACTCACAAAACACAACACACACTACACGCATTACCGAATACAATCACGAACCGAACGATTGATTGATTGAATTTCGAATGCGAATTGCATTTACGACTTTTACAAACCCGGATATCTCGACTTGCCCTTAATACAGCGGGCAAACGACAACAAGCGCAGTATACGAAGCGCTTTCTCCCGACTTAGTCTCACACCACCGCCGACACAAAAGGCCGCTGTCTACATTGTCGGTCGCAACAACGACATCGTAGCCTGAACGGCTTCGCCTTTTGCACCAGAACAATACCTTGGATACGGACGACAGCACACTGGACTGGACGGGCGACAATCCCAATGGCTCTGAATTAGCAGATGCCTCACCATTAGCCATTTGCGTCCCCTCGCGTGGCAAAACGTTTCGACGTAAACAACGACAACGACAAAGGGACAATGGATAACGGAAAGACAACACGGTCCCGGCACCTCAAAACGCCCAGTTTTGACATGGCCGGCAACAACACACTCTACCCGAACGAACCACCACATCCTCAGCCTCTTCGCCAGTCATCCTCCTCGACGCAGAATACCGGCTCCGGATCCGCACCACAGACATCACCACATGCATCGCGCGCAAACCAACGGCATGGCCAGTCGTCTCGCAACGACGGCCTAGCCGTGCCCAGCGCCGACAACTCGCATGATGAATCCTCGGAAGACCAGCAACGGACGAAGAAACCATCTCGGCAGAGCGACGCTTCAGGACGCAGTCGTGCATCAATCATGACTGACGCAAAGAAGTGGTTTGACAACTCGAACAACAACCCAACCGGCGCGTTTGATGTCAGCCCTCCAGATGGTAAGAGTGATGTTTCCATGTCCCCTCCCTTGCTGCTCGCGACTGACGAGGAACTCCTACTGTTTAAAGTTGGTTCCTATTTTGAAAAGCGAGAATCATCAAGCGACGATGCACAGAACGATATCCCACTTATGTCACCGCAACTTGCTCCCCCTTTCGTCCCACCCAGCGCGTCATTTCTCCCAGCAACCCTTGTTCATGCCAACACCCGAAGCAGCAGCTCAGAGGATTACCGGAGTGTCATCGACGACCTGACCATCGAGAACAAGCGTCTCAAGGAGCAGCTCAAACGGTTCCAGCAAAATGTGAACCGGGATGTCCTCGAAAATGAAAAGCTATTTGAAATCAAGATGCATGGTCTCCCGCGCCGCAAGAAGCAGGAACTCGAGGCCACGCTCCGTGATTTCGCCGCAAGCCTAGGTGACACCGCCTCCAACGACTCGGCATCGCTGCGCAAGCGGGAGAAGTCTCTGGCCTCGTCCAAGGACCAATCCCAACAGCCGCATCATCACCACCACCACCATCACCACAACAACTCGGCACTTTACTCATCGAATGGCTCGCGGTCCAAACAGGCGTCTAATTCGTCATCGCGGTCACGGCCCGTTGACTCGGCCTATGCTTCTATGTCTACGGGTGCCAACTCTTCTGGCACATCACTGACCCGGCACCCTTTCGGCGGTTCCAAGGCTCGCGCTTCATCTGAGCAAAAGGTTGAGCGGTACCTGAAGGACATCCCAGAGGGTCTCTACCCTTACTACGGCTTCAACACCCTTGGCGACAAGGAGAAGAAGAAGCTGATTGTGAGACGTCTCGAGCAACTCTTTACGGGCAAGATCGGTGGCCGGTACACCGGCCAAGCTCATTCCACCGCACCAGATTCCAGTGATTTGGCAGGCACAACCACCATTGCTGCTGCTATCGGCGACAGATCGGCAAAGAATTCTGGCGCTCTGAATAGTGATAGTCGTAGTGGCAGCAGTGGTGAGGGTGGCAGTGCCCCTGCTGTCAACGCCATCCCATATGCATCCACACCCGCTGTTCCTGGCTCTGCCACTGCGAACCTGCAGATTCCGACGTCGATGGGCGCTTCGGAGCCTTCTCGTGAAGCCCGCATCCAGGCTCGGACGTCTGGCCACAAGCAAGCCAAATCGCACGACAACGGGTCTGCGTCCAACTCCAACGGGGAGGAGGCAGGCAACGGGAATGGCAACGGAAGTGGCACCGTTCTTACTATGAGCGGTGCTACAAGTGTTAAAGGTAACGGTAACGGCAATGGCAGCGGCAGTGGCAGTGGGAACGGCAATGGGAACGGGAAGTCAACTCTCGGGTCGTCTCTACCCGACCAGCGTCCAACGAGACTCCTTGACTTGGACCCTGACAGAGTTCAAGTCCCCGCCGACAACATGGAGTACATTCGTCATCTTGGCCTCATTCCACCTGAGATTGGTCCTCAAAGCGTGGCCAAGACGATTGATGTGTCACCTGATGCTGATGGCTGGGTCTACCTGAACCTGCTTGCCAACCTGGCACAGCTGCATATTCTTAACGTGGCGCCCGATTTCATTCGGCAGTCGGTCGTTGAGAAGAGCACAAAGTTCCAGCTTTCACCCGACGGACAGAAAATCCGCTGGCGTGGTGGTATGGACGGAACCAAGTTCAGCAGTGATGGCGGCAGCACGGGTGATCTGTCGCAGCATAGCCAGTCCACCGATGTAGACGACGGCTCTGATGAGACTGGTCAACGAAAGCGGGCCAAGAAATCTGGAAACGGCTCAGCGTCGGCATTGTCTAGCAGCAAAAAGCAGTCAAAGACAGGCTTGCAAGACTCAGCCGCCTCATCCAGCTTCCAGTACAAGCCCTTATTCGTCCACCGGAACTCTGTTCCCATCCTGACTTCCGGGGAAGAGATGTCGTCTCAAGAGTCCGACCAACCTGAAACCAGCCACGCTTTTGGCAGCCGGATGGACCAGAGCAACACCAAGAGCCGGAACCGCAACGACGCTAAGAGCAGGAGCAAGAGCAACAACAGTATTTCCAACAGCAACAACAACAGCAACTCCAACATTGATGCTTCTCGGTACGGTACAAGTCGCTCGGGCTCGTCCAACACTCGCAAGCGGCGCAAGTCAGATGGCGTTCTCGTCTACTACAGTGGCATGCCATTCTGCACGGATCTTGCTGGAGACAGCTCGGGCGAGGTCAGCCCGGCGACCAACGAGACGTCTACTCTGCAGACTCAGGATTCGATGGACGAGCCTCTGCAAAACCGGCCGACTGTGCACCGGTCCTCGTCTGGCTCTCACATCCCCTTCCGTCCCCTGACAGACTATCTGAGCCTGTCAAGAGACGAGTGGGCCGGCCTTGGCCTGTTGGGCATCGGAACTGTTGGACGACGGAACGAGCCGGCGGCGAGTGCCAACGACAACGTGAGCAGTTCGGCCAGCTTCATCAGCAGCATGAGCAACCAGGACGATATCGATGACGATCTTGTTGTGTTTGACTACAGCTCAGCAACCGATGCGTCGTCTGTCGATGTAGAGGAGCCGAAGCTCGAGGCATCCGGCATCCACAGAGTATTTCCTGAGGATCACTTCGCTCTACGTGTCACGACTCAGCGGCCATTCCACTCGAATGGCTCCATCAACAATTGCGAAGACGATGATGACTGCGACAAGAGCAACCTTAACAGTGGTAGCACTCCCAGTGGTGACACATTCTCGATAGCTTCGCTGACCAGCCGCGTTGCTGCTCTGAAGAAGCAAACGGCCCCTGTGTCTGCCGCAGTCGCCATGACGAACAAGGCGCCTTCGGTCAGGATCAACTACGTGTCGGCAATCTACCAACAGAGAGAGCCGGCCAAGCTGCCACGCCCGGCCATGTTCTACCCGCCCTTCAGCTCGACATCCGAGTCGGAGGAGGACACGGACATGCTGGACGAGGAAGGTGGCGAGGAAGAGGACGAGAGCATGCTAGCTTCGTCGTCGGTGATCTCGCGTCGTGCCAATCCCCACCACTCCGTCAACAACGCCTCTCTGGCTTCACATGCCGTGATGTCATTAGGCGAGGATGGCGATGTGGAGGCCGACGAGGCCATGGAGCTGGAGGACAGCACCTAAACGGAAGAACGAAACGAGAAACCAGAAAACAACAAAAACACAACAACCAACAAACGGTGAAAGGCCCGCAACGATGACATGGTTGCGTTCCTTTTCATAATCTCTTTTTCTTCTCTTTTTCTCTTGTTTTCTATTGTCTTTTTATACTTTTTTATGGTATATATTTTTATTTACTTTTCTAGGAAAGCGTTTCCTTTTTATCATGGCTTCGGATAAAAAGGAGAAAGGGGATTTGAGTGGTTTTTTAGTCCACATTGGGTTTGCTTTATATCTAGCAGTCACAAATTGACTGGACACAACTGGCGAGTGATTTTTTAAGATGGAACCAAAGGATGGCCAATGTACTACTTATTTATTTTACTGTAAACTACTAAAAAAGGAACATTAAAAGAATAAAAATGAAAGAAAGCATAAGTGAGATGAGAGTGACTACTATTCACTTGCGAGGATATGAGATGTGATTCTATGAGATTTTGTGTGAAATGAAATGGCAGCAGAACATCTTACGTAGATAGGCAACGGTAATCCAATGTAGAAATACTGCCTGGCGTCACCGCCAAGCTTTGGTGTGGGTTGTGGTGGTTCAGCGGGCAGGAGGCGTTGGGAGCGCAAAGAAGTGGTGGAGGGGTTATGTGAGCTTTTGAGCTTTCGGAGCTTTTGAAAGGGGAAGGAACCCATTTGCGCGTACGAGCACAACGAACGACGACGTACCTTCTTCAACCTTTGCCGACAGACGTCCACCCTCGCCGACGACAACAATAAGGAGAAAGACGACACTCTCCTATACCTTCCCCTCCGTTCCAAAACCAACCCCCCTCTGGCAACTATGGCGACGCCCAGCGGCAAGGCCGTGGCAAAGTAAGAAGCAGAAAGATGCTTTCCATTCGACACTCTCCATACAACAGAAACTAACATGCTTCCCTCTTCTTTTTTTAACAGGCCCGACCCCAAGGATGTCGTTACGAACCCGCGCGGCATTCCCCAGGCACCGTTTGTCGACAAGGTCGAGGACTACGTGACGTCGCGTGAGGACGTTGAGCCGACACTGCGGCGATTCCAAGAGATGATTTCGAAATACCAGTTCATGGAGTCGAACCTGCAGCGCCGTGTGAGCGGACTGGACGAGAAGTTGCCGGATATCCAAAAGACGCTCGACACGGTGCGGTTCCTGCAGACACGGAGGCCAGGCGCGAAGAAGGAAGCAAACGACTCGGACGACGAGCTGGATAGCGACGAGGACGAGACTGAGGACGGCGAGGCGATTGAGACGACATTCGAGCTCAACGACACGCTCTATGCCAAGGCCACAATCCCACCGACGGACGAGGTGTACCTCTGGCTGGGCGCCAACGTGATGCTGTCGTATCCCATCGACGAGGCGCAGACGCTGCTCGAGCAGAAGCTCAACTCGGCACAGACGACGCGGCGCAACTGCGAGGAGGATCTCGAGTTTTTGCGGGAGCAGATTACGGTGAGTTCTGAATGCTTCCACCGAACACTGATTCTATCATTTACTGACGTCTCTCTTAGACAATGGAGGTCGCAATCGCACGAGTATACAACTGGGATGTTGTGCAAAAGCGCAAGGAGAAGACGGAGGCCGAGCCGACCAAGGGCAGCAGTAGTAAGGGCGGCGTTGATGAGCCGGATGGCTAAACAGGGGGTGAGGGGTGACGATTTACAGGGCATTTAAAAGTAAAAAATGGAGAAAATATACCACCACATATTGAGTTCACGATGAGGCGGCAGTCACGAGCAGAAAACGATATGCATTTAAGGAGTAATTCCTGGAGATGCAAAGGCAATTCCTTGGACTGTATTGTCATCAGCGAGACGTAAGAATGTTTCAGTCAACAGGTTGGAGACCTGATTCCCTTTTAGTATCACCATGCCCATGGCAGCCCTTATAATATTGTTGCATGCGTTGTTGCCCGGTACTTTTTAACATGTCTATCAGAACAAAAAAAAAAACCCAAAAAAAATCCCTTGAAATGGGACCCTTAACACTATCGTGTCTCCATGTCAAATTACGGAGGTGCCATTGAAATTACAGGCCGCGTACCGCCCGCAAAACCCACTACGCTTCAGGGGACAAGTACGCTGTTTGGATGGAGCCGACGCTTGCCTTTTCAGGCCGATCTGCCCTATCACCCGGGCTGCGCCCCTTTTTTGGGCAAACCAAAACAGGCTTTCAAGTGCACTCAAGTGCCCTGGAAAAGGAGGTGGAAAAGGCGGGGCGATTGCCTCGATGGGCTCGACTTTGGCCTGGCCTGCATCCAGGCCTATTGCTCCTTCCTCCTCACGGGGCAGAAGCTGTGGCCCTGCCTTGTTGAGCTGTCCAATAGGTGTGCATCTTCAGTGCGTGTGGAATAGGCAAGAGCAACCAGCGGTTCTTGCTTCAGAAGGGTTCTTCGTCATCACTCAGCTATTTTTTGCTATCTCCTGGTACATCTCTTGTCATTGAGCGCCATTGAGCGCCACAGTATCACCCAACTATCTTAATGACAAAGCCGGTGTTCGTTATGTTATGCTGTGTTATGTTAGTGTGGACTCGACCCAGTGCCAGTTCTTGTTCCAATTCTTGTTCTAGTTCCAGGTCTTTTACTGCTTCTCCTGCCAGTATTAGTATGCAGTTGCCGTAGTTGCCCCCTTCCGCCGCCAATTTCCCTTGCTCCTTCCCTCTGACGCAGCCAGTTCTTTGCTCTTCCCCCTCTCTCCGCCCGCCATCTGAAAAAAACTGGGTCCCAACAGAAAAAGGGAAAACGCAGAAACTCAAGATTAAATACAGTTCGCCAAAAGTGACGACCGCCTTTTCCCGCTCCTTCCCCTTCTTTCTTAAGTTCTAGGTCTTTTCCCAACTACCAATATCTACCTCGCTCCTTTTTTATTTTTTTCTGCAACCCGCTATTCGAGTTGCATCCTTTCTCTTTTCTAACCAAAACGTGCGATCCTCACCTCGACGGCTTCGCTATCCTATTCCGCCCAAATCACAGCAAATCCTAACCCCACCTCCAACCTCCCACAACCACCACCACAATGGCGGCCGACGCAGCAGCAAACGGCGGCATGGAGCTCGACCCCAAGTACGACAACTATGACTACCCCATTGTGTCGCCGGCCGACGTCAGCGGCCACCCGGGCCATTTGACGGCTGAGCAGCAGGCTCAGGTGCACCAGCTACGTCTGATGCTGGAGGCCCAGGAGTTTACAAAGCGGCTAGACACGCTGACGCTGGTGGGTTTCCCCGAGGATGGCAGACGATAATAATGATACGACGGGGGGTGGAACTGGAATACTGACAATCTTTCTAATAGCTCCGCTTCCTGCGCGCGCGCAAGTTTGACGTCAACCTGGCCCTTAAGATGTTCGTCGAGTGCGAGGCCTGGCGGAAAGAGACGGGTCTCGATGACCTCGTCGCCACCTGGGAGTACCCCGAGAAGGAGAAGATTTTCGAGTACTACCCGCAGTACTACCACAAGACGGACCGCGACGGCCGCCCCGTCTACATTGAGTCCCTCGGCAACATTGATCTTACTGCTATGTACAAGATCACCACGCCCGAGCGTATGATTACCAACCTCGCCGTCGAGTACGAGCGCCTCGCCGACCCCCGCCTGCCTGCCTGCTCGCGCAAGGCCGGCCACCTGCTCGAGACCTGCTGCACCATCTTTGACATGAAGGGCGTCGGTATCTCGCGCGCGCCCCAGGTCTACTCGTACATCAAGCAGGCCTCGGGCATGTCCCAGAACTACTACCCGGAGCGTCTCGGCCGTTTCTACCTGCTCAACGCCCCCTGGGGCTTCTCGACTGTCTGGTCCATCATCAAGGGCTGGCTCGACCCGGTCACTGTCGCCAAAATCCACATTCTCGGCAGCGGATACCAGAAGGAGCTGTTCCAGCAGGTCGCCCCCGAGAACCTGCCCAAGCAGTTTGGCGGCTCGTGCGAGTGCGAGGGCGGCTGCGGATTCTCCGACATGGGCCCGTGGCGCGAGCCTGAGTGGTACAAGCCGGCTGCGTGGGAGAAGAAGGAGGGCGATGCCTCTGCTGCTGCTGCCGCCGCCGCTGCACCAGTGGACCCCGAGGCAACAAAGACTGAGGACGTTAAGCTGGAGGCCCCCGGCGCCGCCGCCGAGGAGGCTGCTGGCGCCAAGGAGACGGCTGCCGCTTAGGTGCGCCAACCGACGAAGAAGGACTCTGATGATTCTCTGTTGAACAAGGCGAAGATGAAGGCGAGGAAGAGCTGGGAGCGGGCCAAGGGACGGCGATCGGCGTGATGTGTGATGAGTGTCTTTTTTTCGTGTGTTTGTGTCCTTTTTACACTTTATATGATCTTTTCTTTCTGTTATTGATGATGATGGCCCTCCCTTTTGCACTGTCTCTTGCGTCATCTCTTTGAGAGGAAAGGCTTTTCTGGCCTCTATTTCAAGATTCTGGTTATACACATAAAAAAGAATACACCTTTAGTTTTGATTTTAAAGAATACGGCATATGAAAATGTGAATGATTAAAGTAAAAAGAGTCCTATTTCCAGTGGTATCGTAAAATTCGTAAAAAGCAGCCCTAACACAAACGCCGTCCAGCCCATGATTATGTACACGTAAATCCATCCTTGCTTTCGTCCCCAGTCGATTATCTCTCTGCCACAGCATAGTCGCCAGCTACGCGTGCCCGCTCCATACGCGCCACAGTTGCCGGCATTGCTTGCTTTAAACGGCCCAACCCGGCCACGGCTTGTGCAAAGGATGCTGCCGAGGATGCAGTGTCTGCGTTTTCTGCTTCTGCCTCAGCCTCTTCCCGAGCAGCGGCCGCGGCCACTTCTTGTTGTTGTTGGAGCACTTCTTGCAATGCTGCTGCTGCAGCATCGTCGGCTGCCAACTGCCCTGCCAGCGCCTGTTCGCGTGCACGCACTGCCGCTGCCGGCACACGCCTCTTCAGCAGGGCAATGTCTCTCAACAGGTCCTCTTCGTCGCGCGACAAGTCCTCGACGCGCTGCCGTTTGCGGGTATCAAAGGGTTCGGTCTCCTCGACGGGCGCCTGGTTCTTCTTGCCCTTCTTGCCCTTCTTGCCCTTCTTGCCTTTTGCGTTGGAGTCGCTGTCGTCGTCTTCGTCGTCCCAAAAGGGTGCAGGGTCGACCGGCAGGCCGTTGATTGTCAGGTTGGGTGCAGCGAGCGCAAAAGCTCTACGAATGTACTGCAGAGTCACCATTAGCAGTATTCAATTAATAATGGCCAGGTGCTGGAGGGACTTACTTCATTCACTAACGCCTCGACGCGCGTGTGCAGATCATCCTCTTCGACGCGCTTCTTCTTCTTGCCATTCTTGCCGACTGCTTTCTCGTTGTTGTTGTCGTCTTCATTCGCGACGGGCGGGAACGCGGCTGCGACACTATCGGCAGCGGCACGGCGCACATTGTCGACGAGGTAGGCGAAATCTTCGGGGGCCTGGAGCTCAATCTTGCGGTGATGTGCGGCCTCCATTTTGTGCGTGTGCAATTTTTGGTCTTGTGTGTGGCCACGTCGTCGTCCGTTGGTGAAGAGGCGAATGAATAATGTCTTCAACATGTGCCGTCAGCGACAGTACCCTGAACGCGCTGGCGCGTGTTTATCAACAGACATGGATTCTAATTGACAGGGACGGACGCGGTTTATCGCTTATCGGTACATGTTTCCAGATATGCACTTAAGCAAATGTGGGGTGCTGCCACGTATCTTGGCGTCGGAGCACTGGAAGGAGCCGCTGTAAGTGAAGTCATTAGGGGTCACTGATTGGCTGCTTTAGGGCATTCCTTCACCAAAGTCAATATTGACATTGCCTCCAGTAGTAATACGACGTATGTTAAATGCTAAATATTTTCAAATTCAAATACAGTACACCTTCTTTATCTCATTTTCTCTTTCCGTGAATCAGCGTACGGAATGCCCCGTTCTCCTTTGCCTCCAGCTCCGACGGCGGCCCGGCTTCGACCAGCTTTCCAGCCTCCAGCACCAACACAACATCACTGTCCATGATTGTATCCAGACGATGAGCAACAGTGATTACCGTGTGCTCGCTAAACTCTTCTCGCACCAAAGTCTGCATCAGCTTGTCAGTTTCACCATCGACGTTGCTCGTGGCCTCATCCAACAACACGACATGGCCACGTGATGGACGCATAAGCAAGGCACGTGCTAGCGAGAAGAGCTGTTTCTGGCCTTGTGAAAGAGGCAACAACTTCATCTGGGTATCGAGGGTAGCTGTCGGCGAGGCTTTGGAAACTGTAGGTGTTGTGTCTCCGCTATTTTTATTAGTGGTGCTGCCACTTCCACCGTTGCTGCTGCCTTCTCCGTTACCACTGGTGCTACCAGCACTCGCAAGACCCATGGCAGCATCCACAACACGAGCCTCGCGACCGGCAGCTTCTGCACTCGCACCGCGTGATTGCAAGACATCCCACAAATGGACTCGCTGAAGGACTCGGATCATGTCTTCGTCTGTGACTTGAGTCCCGGCAATGTCGAGGTTCTGCCGCACCGAGTCCGTCATGATGAGCATGCTGTCTTGAGGTACAGTAATGATGCGGCCACGTACTGTGTTTCGCGGCAGTGCGCGAACGTCGACACCATCGATGCGCACCGTGCCTTCACCTTCCAACTCAATGATTCGCAGGAAACTGAGCAACAGCGATGACTTGCCACTGCCAGTTCGGCCGACAACACCAACCTTGGTTCCTGGTGCAATGTCAACACTAACATTGTTCAGTGCCAGAGTCGGCATTTTGTACGATGCTGATAGGTTTGACAATGAGACAGCTCCACGGTCTGGCCAAGCGGGTGTCGGTGTGCCTTGGAAGCTCTCCACATGTTTGTCTTCTGGAAGGACGTCCTTCTCAAAGGTACGCAGGCGTGAGATGGCACCAAGCGACGTCTCCATCCTAGTCCAGGCCTCGACAAGGTTGAACAGGTACCGGTTTGCTTCCAAGACGACGTTCAGGGCGATGCCCACCTGTCCACCTGTCGCTGTGCCCTTGAATGCAATAGCAAGACCAATAATACCGACAGCCAGGACTGGCACGATGAGATCGAGAACCAGGGTCAGCCAGCGCTGGATACATGAGAGCAGGTACTCTGGCTGGAGTGACTGAGCAAACTTTGCTGCATTGTCTCGAATAAAAGCCTGCTGCCAACCAAATGCACGGATGGTGGCCACGCCTTCCAGCGTCTCCAAGAAGCTCGAGTTGACGCGTGCACGGGTCTCGAGGTCGAGAAATCGCAGCTGCCGTGATGTTGGTAGGTAGATCTTCTGGACCAGGTAGAGAACAACAAACGTAAAGGGGAGCACGGCAACAATGAATGGCTGCACGATGCTCAACAAAATATACTGTGACAGCAGCCGAAATACCGCTTGGAAGATACTAAAAAAGGAAAACGGCAGCTGCATGTCGATCATCATCATGTCTGAACTGAAGCGGTTGAGTGTCGTGCCCGTGTCCGTCGTATCAAAGAATGACTGAGGTGCATGGATGACGGTCCGTAGAAGTCGAGCGTGGAGTTCGTATCCTGAGTGTGGTGCAATAAGCAGGAATATTGTCATAAAGGCCCCAGAGAGAAACACAAACGAGCCCAGGGCGATCATGAGGTATATGCCAGTGTAGAACCAAGCGTGTTGACCGTCGTCTTCTGCCAGCCAACGCAGCCAGTACGGGTTGAAGCCAACCAAGGAGGCGTACATCGTCAAACAGGCCAAAAGAAGAATAAGCCGAGCTGTCCCGATGGTACCAAAGTAATAGACTGTGTCTATTAGCTTACGATGACGAAACAAGATTTCTCTGCAATGCAAAGAAGGTACATATCGGACTCACAGTAAAGAGAGATATCTCCCGTCTTCCGGGCCGCATCTTGAGCTGCATCGTCTGCCTTTCCCGGGGTTACTTGGATCTTATCCCTGGCCTCAGTTCGATCTCGAGGTTTGGCATCTTCTTCATCCTTCTCTTTCAAAACAACTTTATTGATATAGCCTGCTTCTTGTCGAAGAGAATCCCAGGTTCCCTGCTCGGCGATGTTGCCCTTGTCGTCAAGAACAATGATGTAGTCGGATAGAGGGAGGTGTTGGACTGCCAAATATGTCAAAAGTCTTATCCACAGGATTAAAGTTGATTGCGAATTTTAGGTTCGACTTACCCGCATGGGTTATGAGCAAAACTGTAGTGCCGAACTCCTTGAAAAGACCCTTTGGTCCGATGAGATTGTCAACGATGTGCCTCTCCGTGGTTGCGTCGAGTGCAGACAGGACATCGTCAAGGATAATCAGACTTTTGCGGGCGTATACCGCACGTGCGAGGGCCTCAAAAAGTAAATGTTAGGAAAGTTTCTGTGAGGTCAGTGTATTTTCCATTCACCGTCTTGTCACTTACAACTCGCTGCTTCTGTCCACCAGACAGCGTGATACCTCGACTTCCGATGACTGTTTGATCCCGGTTCGGCATTTGGTCAAAGTCCTCTTCAAGGTTACATGCATGCACGACCCTTCTATACCAGTCCTCATCCGCAGTGCGGTCGTCATTGGGTGGTCCGCAGATGATGTCTTTGACAGTTCCGTTTATGAGCCAAGCCGTCTGAGAGCAGTATGCGATCGACCCGTAGGCCGTTTGTATGACGCCGGAATCGGGAGGGAGGTCACCCAGGAGGGCCTTTGCAAGAGTCGTCTTTCCAGTTCCGACGGCGCCAGAAACAACCACCAGGTTTCCGTCTTTTAGGACGGCGTTGATGTTTTTGAGAACAGGGTCGGCCGTTGAGGCTGGACGGATCGTCACATTGTCAATATTTGCGGCCACACGGTCAGCAGTGTGGGTGCTATCGCCATCGGCGTCGGTATATCGGTTGTTGATAATCTCTCGCTTGTCTTCCCGGTCAGGGCTCACAAGGTATGTTTGCATGCGATCAAAGTCTGCAACCATTGCTGCGATTTCAGCAACAGTACTGAGGAGGCTAACCATGGGCGATGTTACAATGTTAATGATAGCAATGGAGGTGAACACCATGTTCACATCGATGGCCTTGGTGCCGCGGATCTCAGCTTGGATCACATATGCAATCAGTGTGATGGCAGGGCTGAGCATGTTCAATGCCACGGCTGTATAAGTAATTAGTAATATGTACTCGCAATGTAGAGACATAAAACGGCCACTCTTGGTGGACTTACCGCTGACGATAAACACGATCTGGAGTTTGGAGAGAGTCACGTATCGCTTCATCTCTTCCTTTCTTGCCTCCAAAATTTTGGCTTCCATGACATCGACAAGGCCCATCATTTTGATGTTTTTGATTGCGTCAAGCTTGTCTTTTGTCGCCTGGACGCGCATCTGGGTCGCCATGACAAAGGACTTGTGATAGTCTGAGAGGTTGGAAGTGAGGAATTGGACGCTTTTTGACGTGCCTGAATTTTTTATGGTAAGCTGTATAAATCAACAATTCACAGTATCGTGATATTCCTCAATATCTGGAGTGCACTTACAGAGAATAACGAGAAGAGGACAGATGCACACCCAGCCCAACTCTCTAGACAGCAAGTACATGCCGACGCAGAATTCGGCCAAGTCAGCCCACAGGTCGTGAATGACCTCTCCAACCGTTTCCGCGGACTCGGTATCCGATCCCACGATGGTCATGGCGGCTGAGTCTTCAAATATACCGTCCTTGATGGTCAAGCTGCGATTGTGGATGATGCCAGCCAGGGCCATGCGCACTGTGACTCGGAGCCGAATATACAATCGTGAGTAGATAGCCTTGGTGACCTGCAGTACAGGGTTGAATTAGCAATGGCATGCTTTTAAACAATAACCATTATGCGGCGAGTTGACATACCGCCATTCCAGCGTAGATGATGACAGCCAGTAAGAGGAGAACTAGGCCTTCGTTTCTAATTTCAAATGGTGGGAATTCTTGGGTGACGAACGTGATAGCTCGGCTGATAAATATCGGCTGGCAACAGCGAAGTGCTGTGAAGGCTGCTCGAGGAAACAATATCGTGACATTCGGGCGCCAGACGTACTTTGCTAGTGTCATGAAGAGAGTCCAGCGGCGTTCTGGCTTTTCTGCGTTCTGTTAGACGCCCACTAGACGTGAAGAGCAAGGGACGTTTGATACTGACCTCTCTTGTCCCACTGTGTCTGCATTTCCTCCCGTATTCTCAGTGCGTCAAAGGTAGACTCCATCACTGGCAGGTCCTCGGTAGACAGGATCTTTGAGCTTCCGGTCCAAAGAAGCCGGTTCACCCACCAGAAAAGGGCCAGTCCAAAGAAGCTGGACGTGTCCTCAGGCCCCAGATCGTCGTAAGGTTTGCGTAGGATGTCATTCTTGGTCTGGCTCTCGAGCACGAGAAGTACCCATTTGACAAGAAATACAGCCAGTGGAAGCCCCACGGGATCGCAAAGGTTCCGTGCCACGTACAACAGACCGGCTTGGACAATATCGCTGT
The DNA here is from genome assembly GCA_029298735.1 of Ophiostoma sp. CBS 140.51. NCBI lineage: Eukaryota > Fungi > Ascomycota > Sordariomycetes > Ophiostomatales > Ophiostomataceae > Ophiostoma > Ophiostoma sp. CBS 140.51. The sequence continues at coordinate 17,266 of JANSLP010000444.1, forward strand.
AAATGCTGGCCGCTAAGTAGATTGTCAAGAGGCCGGAGGGTCGAACATTGCGGCCATGCTCGAGGAACGAAAGAACGATGACGGCCACATCCGCAACAAGGGAGGCCTGCAATGCTGCAGCATCCCAGCCAGAGTACGTCTTAAGCCCGTGGATGACGGTTGCAAGTTGAAGAGCAAACAGTGACACGGTAGTGAACTAAACATAGGGCACATGTCAGCAGCCATAGTAAATAATCCCAGGATCACATTTCCCACTCTAATAGAGAAAATACTCACAATTTTGAAATACCCACGACGATTGGGCAAAACAACTAGGTCGGTCTTGCGGAGCTGGACAAACCGGACGGGCGTGCCTACAAGTAGCCATGCCGCTGGGCCAAGGAGTATGAGGGCTTGAAGGATCGCATCAAGGCGTGGGGAGCTAGATAGGTGGCCTCTCGAAGGCACAATATTGTTGTCTTTGTGAAGACATAGGCTCTCGGACAACGGTGGTCCTAAATTCAGCCTTGACGACTGCATATCCAGATGTAGAAAGAGCAACGGAGTAGAATGTAGTTTCGTTTTGTATTATAACTCAAACGATCAAGGAAGGCACGAACAAAGTGCCCGAGTTGCATCCAGATTCAGTCTATAAGGCAAGTAGAGAAGGAGCGATGCGGTCTTTTATACTTGGCCGATCTTGTCGCAATGTATGTTTGCTTAAGGAAGGTCCCATCATGACACGAGCCGCATTTTCATATTCGCGTAGTAGCCGATAAGTACAAATCTGACCCAGTGTCACGCAAAAGCGCTTAATTGGAGAAACAGCTGTGGTAAGAGTTTCTCATGTAGTATTGGGTATATTGGCGGTCCAGGCTACAGCTTCTGTTGGGCTGTGCCGCACCAAAGGATTCGCAGATACATAGAGTGCCTTGGCACACTTGATATCACATGTGTCCATCTTATAACTGAAAAATATGGTATAAAGGGTGTATTTCTGCGCGCTGTCTAAAGCTTCAAAGATGCAAACAATTGGCAGTAAACAAAGTAGATCTGAGAAAGGATTCAGAGTCTACGATGGGAAATGTAAATAAGAGCTGAGAGAAACAAGATATAAAAGCAACCAGCATAAAACCCGTGAAAAATACTCCGTGCCCATAAAATACGCCATCCGTCGTCCCGATATGCTCCCCAAAGTCCTCCAAGGTCCAGATCCATGGCAGTCCCTTCATCCATCCATTATTGCGTACCCCTAGAAAAAAAAGTTTCCCAAAATCAAGGGATAGAAAAAAACCCTCAAAATCCAACAACTTAAAAAAGGATCAAAACCAGATACAGGCTAAAATGGAGACGCACAACAGCAATTATGAGAAGAGAGAGAACATAAAAACGAGCAAAACAGGATATACAGGGACCGTGTGACGGATCTAGTAAGGAGGAGAACTCTCCAGTTGCGCACTTTACAGCACAGGAGGTGACGGTTCCTTTATTCCACCCGGCCCGGACAAGATCCCTGCATACTTGGTTCTGCTCATACAGACAATATCGAGCGCGGTGCAGACCGAACTGCCGCAAGAAATGCACCGAACTAAGCGCCAGTCGCCAGGCTAAGTGATATAAACGAGTTGAGAATCGGCGGTGAAAAAAGAGAGCGCGTGTCGTGTTAAGTCGTCCGTAAAAGTCGAGAAAAAAGGCGGAAATAAAAAAGGAACAGAAGCCAAGAAGCAAAGGCTCGCCAGGTGGTATAGATGAAATCGTCGGTAGCGTGATAAGCGTGTAAAAGGGAGTCGAAAACAGTCGTCGTGTAAGCTATTCGAGAACAAGTGGGGCTTATTTCGGGTACATCTGCTCGATCTCCTCATCGCTGAGGAAGATCTCGTGGATCGGCTCTCGCCGGTGATCGAGGGGCGTGTAATCGCAGTCGACATATGAAGGAATGAAGATTTCTGGAAATCCGGGTGTCAATAAGTGGGAGAAGCAAGAGAGCACAAAGTATCGTGGCTGATGAGGACTTACCAGGATTCCACACGAAGCCCTGACTGGAGGCCAAGTACGAGATCTGTTTACGAAGGTCAGTCAGTGTGCAGCCTGCATCTGAATAATATCATTCGTCTCGTTCAGCTTCAACTTACCAGTCGTGCAGGGCCGTCGGGGTCGCCAATGTTGATCACACGTGCCTCCTCCTGGGAGATAGCGGAGCCTTGTAAAGTTGAGCCGTCTTCCATCTTCCGCCTTAATGATTATTGCATGCGTTTTTTTTTTTAAATACTTACCGAGCAGGCTTGGCCGGCGGACATGGCCCATCCGTTGGTTTACCTTCTCCTCGATCCGCGTCGGTGGCGCGACCGGGGGAGATGGTGGCATGACACCCTTGCCCTTCTTGGACTTCGGGATGCGGGAGGGTGTCGCAGAGTACACGGATGAGGCTGCCGAGGGAAAAGGCGAGGAGGAAGAAGCAGAAGACGAGGGTGTCATAGCCAGCGAGGTGACGGGAGAACCCAGAGTGGCATCCATCGACCGCAGGTGGTGCTGGTGGCGGGGTTGGCTGTCGCTACGGGGCTTGCGGCGAGGGTGTGGTGTGCTGGTCGACGAGGACGCAGTGGGGATGTTGATTGAGGACGACATGGTCGTCAAGAGGGCAAACGCTACGCTGTAGCGTTCAAAAAGGTGAAAGCGAAATCACAGTTTATACGGCGAAGTTTGGTCGGTAGAGAAGAGAACTCGTCCCGAGAAATGATTCGAAGAGTTCGACGTCTGTCGTCAAAGCAAATTGATTTGGAGTAAGGGTTTAGGTCACGTCACGGGTTGACAGCAAGGTGATGAATCGGGGGCGGTCGGAATGACTGATTTCGCGTTGCGAATGACTGTTCGCTCGGATTAGGTGCAACAACAAGTGTCGGGAAACAAAGACAACGGGTCTTTTGGGTGGAGAAGAATGGTATAAAGGGTACGAGTGGAGGTGGCGACACAGGGCGATTAAAAGGCGAGATAGGAAGCCAACCGTGGATCAGGCGTGCAGGTCCCGAGATAAGGCAGCGCGGAGAAAGCTAGACCGAGTCGAGCGGGATGGGGGGTTCGGCGATAGAGTATCGAGAATAGAGAACGAAAGCCAGGAGCGATCAAGAGAAAAAGAGTGTAAGAGGGTAAAAGAATCGAGTCGAGGAAGCAAGTTGCCAAAAAAGAACAGAGATAAAGAAGTCAAGGGCGGACGAAAAGAGGAGATGTAAGGAGGAGAATCAAGCAGGGTTCGAAAGAGAGAAACGAGGCGGCGGCAAGTGAGGAGAACCGGCGAGCCAACGAGTGAAATGGAGCAGCGAAACCAGAGCAAGCGAAACCGGTAAAACAGCAAAAGACTGTCTGACGAGGCTTATCACAGGGGAGAGGGGGGCACGAGGCAGCTGCAGGCGGAAACGGAGGAGCTAGCTTGTAACAGAGAGAACACAAGGGACACGACAAAGGCAAAAGCGAAGGGAGGAGAAGTGAGGGTTGAGAAACGAGAGAAGAAAGGAGGAAGAGAAGCTGGTGAGAGGTGAGATGGATGAGAAAGTAAAATAGAGGAGAGAGAAAGAGGAGAAGGCGTAAATAGAAAGAGAATATGAGCGGAGGAGAAGAAGAGAAGGAGCTTCAGACATGGAGTGAATGAGGCCACCCTCGTCCATTGCTCTTTCTTCAGTTCCCAGCCTACGCCTACTGAATACGGTTTCCTGCCTCGCTCCTGCCTATCCGCACGGCGTACACACAAAGTGTGGATGCTCTTGTCTCGACACCTTCCCTGTCAAGGTGCACGCACAGTGTAAGTTACAAAGACTCACGCCGTAATCCGCCCTGGAAATGCAGTCAGGCTAGTTCAGGCAGGCTCGATGGGCCTGGCCCCTCCGTCAAGTGCCACCCCCATCTGTTTCCAACAAATAAAAGTGGAGACTCCCAACGACTTAATGAGGCTGCCCACACACGACCACACATGATAGGACACAGCTGGTCGTGCAAGGCGGCCCAGGCCAGCCCACAAGAGTGATTGTTCTTGTCGTTGCAGCCAGGCTGGGCAGCATCGACTGCAACGGCGTCTGATCCGTTTGTCGGGCCCCTTGCGTTTGCAGCTGCGATGCATACAGGGCACGCCGTTCTACAAAGTACGCATCGTTCTTGCCCCGTACTGCTTGCATGTTGCTTCGTTCGTCTGCTTCAGGAAGGAGCACCCGAGCGAAACTACAGCAAGATGGGCCTCGTGAAAAGACAATCAGAGCAACTACTTCACTTCTGCAGTCCGGTCTTTCCCTTTTTGTTGACGTTTGCTCTTCCATCCCATGAACGAGGAAAGAGCGATAGACACTAGCGACGGCGAGCATCCGAACCCCAGTCAACGTGAATCACACCAGCACATAGGACCCACTCGCATCTCCACCTTCCTGGACCGCTCTTTCCATTTGAGAACCATTCTCGCCATTCTCGCCAAATGCTCAAAACGAGAGAAGTACGGAGTACTTAAGGTGGTGGCTGGTGGCTGGTCAGTCGCAGTTGCCGTACAAGTCATTAGAGACAGTTCATGCTCGTGCCGCATGTCACACAAAGTATATTGAGGACAGCAGGTACAAAGCCGGCCGCGGGAAACGGGAAACTGCGTTCCACGTCCTCTGTCCCACGCCGCCATGCCCCTGCATTCTTGTCCAATCGTTCTTTCCAACGGCGACCTATCGGAGGCTACTAGCACAGCTGTGCAGCTCCGACCAGCACACACAGAAAACGGCAAGCGCATCTCGTCGTGTTTGTTCCTTTTTCGGACAGGAACTCGGCAGGGACTGTCCGTGAACCCCTAGTCGGAGTCCCGTCTCCGCAGCTGCTCAGCGGTAAGTGGTGTCAACACAGTGCATCTACCGAGACGGCGTATTGAGCTTGGACCTTGCTCCTCAACCGCCCCTTGTCACTCATCTACGTCAAGCATTTGACCTTGTCAAAAGAATATATATAAAAGAAAACCAGTTGTGAAGGCGTGATATGTCTTTTGCAGATTGTATGCCTTATGATGACAACTAAATAATATGAATAAAAACCAGCAAATAACACCGCATGCAAAAATCCTGTTGCTTTTTTTCTCCTCCCTTTTTGGGCAACCTTTGTCCCAATACTTTGTTGAAAGTAGAAAGGGAGGAAAGAAAATGAACAACTTTCGTCGCTGTTGTCAAGATGCGAAAAATAAAAAGAAGAAAAGAAGAAAGAATCGAAAGAGTCGAAAGGGTAGTGTAGAAGAAGAAAGGTAACAGAAAAGCAAAA
>JANSLP010000445.1:0-22349 GCA_029298735.1 Ophiostoma sp. CBS 140.51
CGTAAAAATTATCAATAAAATTTAAAACATTTTACACTGCAGAATCAAATGAGGTTGATTTTATCGCAAATTACACCGCAAGTCACTTTTTTGATACGTAAGGGATAGAACTCGATTTGAAACAAAGAAAATAAATTGTATTGTAAATGTACATGATTACTTGGTTGGCACGACGCCGTGTGAACGCCACACCAACCACCCTCCAGTCGTATTCCACCGATTTTTATATTGTAACAGTTATTCATAACGAGTAATAAACACTCTCCAAAACTACTCTCCTACATCCCTTCTCCCCCTCCTTAATAGCCATAGTAGCGCGGCTCGTCAAAGACGTGGTAGCGGTGGCCGCGGACACCCTCGCCGCGGAAGAGGGCAGGGAAGCGCCAGCCCTCGGGCACCTGGGACTCGTCGACGCGGTTGTTGCGGGTAGGTTCGTCGACATCGTACAGGTACTGCGCACGGGCGGTGTCGGCCTTGGCGTCGGGGACGACAAATTTGGCGACCTGCAGCTCCGTGTCGGTAATGGTGCTGCGGGAAATGCGGGCATAGCCCACACGTTGGAGGCCCTTGAACAGAATGTACTCGCACCAGCGGTCCCAGTCCGAAGGGTCGACGTCGTGCATCCCCGAGGTCTGGGAGACGTAGGTGTTGTAGTTGCCCTCGAGAGGTTTGGTCACGAGGTAGCTCAGCAAGAAGGACGGGCGGTCGGTGCTGCCCATGAGCTTGGCGAGGTATTCGGACTGCAGGCGACGGTCTTCCGGGTCTTCTTCTTGGCCCGAGTGGAAGACAAAGACGTCCACGAGCGTACCACGGACATCGAGAGTGGCGTGGATGGCGGGCGCAAGCTCGCCCACAGGGCTGGGCAGCAGGTGGTGGGTGGAGTTGACGATGGGGAACTTGGAGAGCAGAGCCGCGCCCCAGGTGTGCTTGTTGGGGCCCGGGCCGTAGTCGACGTACATGCCCAGGTCCTCGGCCAGGTACTGTGTGGTATCGCGATTGCCCATGATGATGCGCTGCAGGTCGCTCTCTAGCAGACCAACGACATCGAGCTCGGCCTCCTTGATCAGGTCACGCATGCGGCGCTCAGAGCTCCACATGTCATTGTCGAGACTGAAATGAATGGTCCATATACCAGCGGTGATGACGCGGTCATCCTCATGGTAGCCCTTGTAGTCGTTGGAGGGGAAGCGCAAGAAGGCGGCGCACAGGAACAAAATGTTGAGGATACCAGTAACACCAAAGAAGTGCTTGCGGTGGCGGGCGGGCAGGGCGTTGCTGGCGACGCGCTTGGCGTACTTGGCGGGACGCTGGGCGGTGCGGATCGAGTTAAGGTTGAAGACACCAGCACCAATAAGCAGCATAGTAATGGTCATGATCCAGTCAGTGTGCTCACGGACAAGCGGGCCACCAGGAACAAAGGCGTAGGCGACGACCCAGACGTGGAAGAGGACCATGAAGTTGTAGATGAGGAAGCCAAGACCAAAAGTCAGGGCGGGGCTCTTCTTGGACGAAGCCGAAATCAGAGGGATGGCAAGGGCCATGAGGTAGACGGTTAAGGTCAGGGCGCCGTAGAAACCGAACCAGTTGGGGTACAGCGTAAGGACAGCGGCACCGACAGAGGCGATACCGAAAGCGGACCAGGACGTGGCGAGGCCAGGAGCGACCACACCGAGAAAGATACCGCCAGTCATGGCGAAGATGGTGTAGTAGGCGTGGATGTTGGACAGAGGACCACGGACCGGGTAACCCTCCCAGACCCAGAGGATCATGGTGCTGGTGTCGGACAGCAGCGAGTGCAGGGCGAACATGAGGCCACCGAAGCTCAGAGCGTAGAGACCCGACGAGGGACCCTTGGCGCTGGAGCGGTCAAAGTCACCGCCAGCTGAGGCAGGGCGTCTGCGGGTGAAGCGCAGAGCAGCGAGGACGGCCAGGACGAGACCAGTGCCGTTCCAACCGCCGTTCTCGGCGTGCATGACGGCCCAGATGGGGTTGTTGGTGTGCCAGGCGAACTTGGCGATGCTGGACATGAGCAGACCAATGACGAAAGAGAGGACTCGAGACTCGACGCGCGACTCCTGGGCAGCGTCGGCGTAGAAAGTGGCCGTCCAGGCGAGGCACTGCAGGGCGACACCGAAGCCGACGGTAAACAGGCGGTAGACGGGGTCGTGGACCTTGTAGGCAGTGAGGCCAGCAAGCGACAGCAGATGGAAGAAGCGCTGGTGGCGGATGACGAGGTTGCGGAAGGGGCAGATGGCGAGCAGGGCAGGCGAGATGGTGACCATGACAAAGGCCTCGTAGCCAGAGATGCCCATGTGCCACAGCGGGAAGTACCAAATGACAAGGCCCAGGGAGGTCAGGACAGACCAGAAGGCGAAGCCGTGGTAGACATCGGCGGCGGCGTCGAGGGCCTCGCCGATGGTAAAGGAGGTCGAGAAGACGCCAGCGGTGGGCTTTTCCTTTTCACGGTCGAGGGCGGGAGAGCGGAGGGTACTGCGGGAGAAAAGAGAAATGTTTAGAATGGTGTTTGAAGAGGTGGCGCGAAGAATGCAGGCGAGGAGTAGATAGAGTAAAGGGCAGGTAGTGGGTAGCAGAGATCAGAAAGCAGAGGACAGAGGAGAACACTGTGGACAGAGGACAGACGAGAAGAGAGTGATGGTGAAAGTCGTTGATTCTATTGTCGTGAAGCGTAAAGTGTTGTTACAGTCCTGTGTCGTCTTCTCCTGTCCTGTCCTCACATGTCATCAATGTCCCCGTTGTTTCTCTGCCTCTGCCTTTCTGCACTCCTGTCTGCCCCTCGCCTACCCCGTGTGTTTCTGTGTTCCGCCCTCCGGCCTACTTGGGAAGCCATTGCACGTACCCCTTGCTGATTCCCTTGGTATCCTTGACGACGAGCTCGAACGTGTCAAAGTCGAGAGCGGTGACGGCGTCGAAAGCGACATCGAAGAGCACGAGCGCCCACTCGAAGAAGGCGTAAATTGTGTAGGCTGGAGCGAGGTTAGTGAGCGAGTTGACAATAGAGAGACTGGGACGAGACGACCTACCACCCGGAACGCGGTGCACTTTGTGCTGGATGAAGAAGTAGACGAGCGGGACAATGGTTCCAAAGAAGGCGCCGGCCACATACTTGCGGTACTTGATGGCAGTGGCGTTGTTGGGGCTCAGAGCCAAGCAGCCAAACATCCAGGGGATGGTGGCGACGAGGTACGAGATCATGAAGATGTCGTGCCAGTCGTGGTTGTCAGTTGAAGTGACGTAGGTCCAGCCGCCGCAAGTAAAGGTGCGGAAGACACCGAAATATGCGACAATCTTGGGAAGCGAGCGACCGGGCTTGGCCGTCAACAGGTACCACAGTCCAACAAGGGCGAAGCGAGGACCAGAGGTGAGGGCGATGAAGAGCATAAAGAATGAGCGCTCAGGGAAGCGATCGCCAATGGTGGCCGAGACGGACGGGAACCATTCTTGCGGGTAGCCGAACCATTCGTTCTGGACAATCTTGGTGTAGTGGAGAGAAACGCCGACGAAGAGGGCACTAAAAAAGGCGGCTGGCAAAGAAGTTAGCGACGAATCGTAAGACGAGGAGTGGAAAACGACGCATCGCGAGGTCACGATTGTTCGATCGTCAACTTACCATACGCCGCACCAGTGTGCAGCCAGCTCACCCAGACGCCATTGAAGGAGAGAAGCACGCCTGCGTCCTTGTCCTTGTACTTGGACGCCATGATGGGTTGTGTTGGTGTTGTTGTGATGGGTTGGTGATGCGATGCGATGCGATGACGATGATCGACGATTTCGAGATCGATGTCGAGATTGCGGATGGCTCGGAAACGGGCTTTTGGGGTCAGAAAAACAAAATCGAACGAGGGACAAGAAGAGAAGGAGTGCCACCGGCAGATAACGGCCCTAAAGAAAACTAAAACTGGGAAAGAAGAAAGACGATGGAAAAGGAACGACGATCGATGCTGCGTCGGCACCGGGCATACAGTGGAAGGAGGGAAAAGATGAGAGAGGAGAAGAAGCCCAAGAGCTCTTGCCTCGCGACAGGAACAGATGCTTGGGGCAGGCGCGTTGGAGCTGGAAGCCTCGGCGCCCCTGAAAAAGGGAGGAAAGTCCCCTCTCATGTCAGCCCATTCTGGCCAATGGGAGCTCAGAATCCACGTGGGCCAGGGTTTAAAATGGGCCCACGCGACAGGACTTGTTGGCCTGAGTGAGCGAGGTGAGGACCACGGGAAATTAGCGTCTGCTGTACAATACTTCCAGTGCACTTTTAGCGTTGCATCCACTGTAAGACGGTTGATGAAATCGTGTGATCATGTCAACAACAGAACAGAGCGCGAGAATGGGCAATGAAGCACATCAATATTGTTGCTCGTCTCTTTCGCGATTGTGTTTATTCTTTTATTAATACTGAAGAATGACCGCTGTGTTCCCCTCTTCCTCGCAAGCTCTCGTATGGCCATGCGGGCTCCTGCCGTTTTAGCGGGTGTTAGCGGCTTAGGACTGCTCTGTACCTGAATGACCCACCACACTTTATTTCTAGCTTCATTCCGCATCGCATCTTCGGCATCTCCTCACTTACACGATGCTTGCATTCATGCGACACAGCTTAGTTGTCGATGACATGGCGGTTTCCCAGGACGTCGCTGACACCGACAGACGACGCAGATCATGAAGACACCGACACGAAAGCCCGCAGTGTTGCCCCTGCTTGTCGATGTCACCTTTTTTCGACCTCTCCAACAAAGATGGATTCGCATTTGACGACAACCTATGACAGGACAACGCGACGTCGTTGGCAACCCTTACCCACGAGGCACGTCCCTTCTCGACTCACCGTACCCTGCTCGGCTCCTCTCCGACCTCCATCACTGACGGCTTGCTCGACTTTCCTCCCAAACCCTTCTCGGCATCTTCGATTTGGCTGCTCGACGACTCTGGATCTGACTCAACAGGACTGGCAGGCGCGGAAACAACAGCTGCTGCCGCCACTGCATCTCGGTCTTCCTGCGGCTCTAGCCCTCGGTCCTTGACAAACAAACAACCCACCAGACACAGCGCCACCAACGGCAGCTGGAGCACAAACACCGCTCGACTGGCGGCCATGTACGCATCGAGAACGGCATCAAAGTCCGGGCCTTGGGTTTTGGGCAAGGAATAAGTGTTGTCGGCCAGGTACCGGTATTCGGCGGGCAGGTTGGCACGCAAGGCTGCTTGAAGAACCGCCGCTGAAGCTGCCAGACCAAACGCGCCGCCACAACATCGAAAGAAGTTGCGAGCCGAAATGACGACCGCCCTCCTGGCTTTGGGCGAGTTGGCCTGCAGGGCGACGAGGGTGGGCTGGAAGGAGCAGCCAACACCGGAGCCGATCAGCATCAAGAAGCCGACAATGGTGGCGACGTGCGTCTCTCGGTTTAGAAGCAGCATCAGACCGGAGCCGCTGCTTTTGTTAGTGGCAGCTCTCAACACATCACTCAACGCCACCGGGGCTTACATTGTCCACATGCCGAAGCCAAACCACAGGACCTCGCCGTACCGCCTCCGCCGTGACAGGTACTGGCCCGACAGGATAGAGAAGACGGACTGCACGACAACCATGGCCACAGTTATCGATGCTGACCGCAGAACGCTAAACTGGCGGGCGTTTTGCAGAAACAGCGGAAGGTAATACAGGTATGACTGGTATGCGCAGCCAAACAGAAACGTCTGCGCCATGAGAACGCAGAGCACCGGGTTTTTGAAGATTTGGACTGTTGTATTAGATGTATGACGGAGAACAGCGTGGACTGTGGATCAACCTACCTGGCATCATGGGAAGACGAGCCAGCTTCCACTCGACAATGATAAAAAGGACAAAGGAGCAGACGCCAATCACCAGCATACTGATGACCATTGGTGACGTCCACTCGAAATATGACCCCCCGCCGCTGATGGGAATCAACAAAAAGATGACGGCAATAGACGACGAGAGAACACCGGCGTAGTCAATCTTGGAGGCACTCTCCTTGAGGCTGGCCGTCCTTGGTTTTGAGGGCAGTAGAAAGAACGAGACGGAGGCAACCACCAAACACAGAGGGGCCAACATGTAAAAGAAGGCCCGCCACGAGGCCCGGTCGATAAAGGCACCTGCCAGAAAGGGACCAGCGACATTACCCAGAGCCACAAATGACCCCAGCACGCCCTGGTAGAACCCACGCTGCTCCAATGTCACAACATCCGAGACGATGATCATGGCCAGATTGGTGATGCCGCCGCCAGCGATGCCCGCCACGCCGCGGAAGACGTAGAGCATGGGTGCATTCTGTGACAGCCCGCACAGTAGATCGGCCAGCAGCAAAAGAAGTGTGGCACTGATGAACACTACCTTGCGCCCAAAAATGTCCGACATGCGGCCATACAACATCTGGAACGTCGTGTTAGCAATCAAGGACGACGTGCCCGCCCATGAGATGGTGTTTTGTGCATTGAGGTCTTTGGCAATTGTGGGGAGTGTGACGCTGATGCCGTTTTGGTCCATCATCGTGATGCCCAGTGTCAGTGACAGGGTGATGAGAGCTACAATCAATTTGGACCGTGGCAAGATGTTGGTCTGGTCGTGCAGGGCCTTCTCAGCCGCCGTCTGTGATGTCTTCATTGTGGTGGGGGAAAATTGAAATAAAATCAGTGTGCCTTTAATAGAATTTAACTCGCGATACCTTCCAAATTAACCAGCACGATTCTTGGCAGAAGATCGTATTAAATATATATCATCGCATCCCATATACCAAGATCTAGTTGCGAGCGATACCGTCTAGTTAATTGATAGTAATTGGAGTACTTCAGCGTCACATATTTTTCATCTGCCGTGCCATCGGCGACTCACGATCGGCTCGGGCATTTTTTGTTATTCTTGAAGTGAAGAATTCTCCCATTCGACAACCTAAGACGGGACAAAATCGCCCAGGTAGTCGGATACACACAAATAATGCCAAGCTATTACCCCGTCCTTTTCTGCAGTGGTTGCGTCAACCGGAGCCGACGGCCGGCGTGGCGAGCCTTGGCCGCACGAACCCACTTCCAGGTGTCTGGTGGGCCAGTAAAACGCCACGAATTCACGACAGCCCGCAAAATACAGCCATAAGTCCCACAGCATGGCATCCTGCCGTGGCTGTACCGGTGCCGTTCTCGGCTTCAGGCCCGTTGCTTAATTTGATTTTCGTGCTGATTTGGTAATTTTACAGACCAGGCTTTTTGTGCCAACTTTTGAACCACTGCTACAGATCGCCCGAGGTTTGGGGGTGAATATCCTATAGCGCCGTGTAAGCGTACTAAACCGTATTTAATGTCCGATGTAGGTGCGGCCGCATAATATCCATCACGCGGAGGGTGCGCTTTCAAAGCGTTGCACTGGAATTAATGTCAGAAGAATGGCGGGCCTACCCATGCACTGTTCTTCAAGGAATGCTGCCCGATGCCGAGATCACATCTTGCAGTATTTTGATTACAACGGTATTCATAGGCGTTTTTGATCATTTCTCAAAGTCAATAAGACAAAAGAATAACATGCGACGTGTAAACCTCGTAGTGTTTAGAGAACAATACCTCACCTTGCCATTCTTGAAGCCTCAATTCGGGCATGTGTCATCGGGGGCACAAAGTTTATGATACGCCAGTTTGCAATCTGAACCGAGCCTTTATCTGCCTTTTTTTTCAATCCTGAACGAGAACTACTCCATGTCGGTCTGGTATTTCTTATTGCGTTCTCGTCTGCCGTCTTGTTTTCCGTATGTGGCTCTGTCGAGACACGGGTTGGAACAAAGAAGGTCCCCAATTGCTGTAGAATCTGGCCACGTCGTTGTTTTAATTTTAGTATCGACCTGAAAAAATAACAGTAACAGTTTGTCCAATTATGATAGTCCGTGGCTCGAGAATTTTCACTTGTCTCCCTCTTTAACACCAGTTTAGTAGTGGGGGAATAGCAGCAGGTCTTCCTATGATTTTTCACGGCCGATCTGGACACAATTGCGCTCGGCTTGGGTGAAGCTTTGCTGGATCCTGTTGAGTACGTCCGAGGTGTTAGAGCTTGTAGCGCTGTCGACGGCATCGTCAACATCTTCTCCTAAAACACCCGACCCGGACCGTAAATTGTCGTTGTCGATATCGCCATATTCACGGGCCGTGGCGTAGAAGTCTTGAGATAATACGGTGCTGGTCGAGCGACAAGTCGGGCTGGCCTCCAAACTCTGTGGTTCTGTGCCGGGTTCGAATGGAGCACGAGCTGCCTCCGGAACCGCATTATGCTGGATGATCTGAAGACACCGGCTGACAGTATCTTGATCGTCCTTAAAGACTTCCCAATCGCGTATTGTGGTCAAATCATTGTCTCCTCCAAGTGGAAAGTAGGCGACTGAAATCCGTTTTCCGTGTGGAACATCAAAAGATCAGTGTTTGTCCCCGTGCAGAGCATAGCCTAAAGACAATTTTTGTTGCTCGAGTAATTGTTATGAAAATATCGAGGGTTATTTTCCCTCACTTCTGTCTTGTTTGAGTAGGGGATGTGAACAAGTGTCTTCAAACTTGCTTGTCTCCCTCTAAAAGAAGGTAAAGGCGAGTTCAAGAAACATCACGGCAATTGACGGCAGCGTTGTGTTTGGTGGCTACGACAAGGCCAAGGTCACAGGCAACAAGTTCACGCAGCCGATGACCACGACCAAGTCTGGCTGTCCCTCACAAATGGTTGTCAACATTGCCAACATTGTGCTCAACTTTGCCAACAGAAGTGACGCAAAGCATCTTTCCGATATCGAGATCGACAGCCATTGCCGCATGTCTCACACCTGCCTTACCGATGCTCATGTGGATGCCTTTCGACCTTTACTTTGACAAGATGCTGAATCTGACCAGCAACAATATTTACAAGATGGGTCGGTCCGTCGGTGTCTACCATTGAAACATGCGCTACAAAGCAACTGGATTTGAACCGTGAGTACAGCACCCTAAAGATACAAATTTATTGCCACTAGCACGAGTCAGATACGGCGACCTCACGATCCGACTCCAGTCTGGCCTTTCTGTGCGCATTCCCAACGACCAACTCGTCTGTCCTCACACCTCAGTTGACCAGGCTAGCAAGCAGCCGCGTCGTCGTTCCATACTGGTATTAGCCTCTGCTACGCTCCCCCGTGACATGAACTCCAAGCTCTTGACAACCATTCATTCGCAATCCGAGTCCAGACTCACTCGGCTATCAATACAATCAAAAGATAAGAATGATCAGAGTCAATTTTAAAGACAAAATTGACCAAATATGCGTCTAGTATCAAACTCGACGACCTCACGCCTTCCACGCCGTAGCCGCGCCCAAAGCGTCTGCCCATCACACGCCAAGGATGTACGCGGCCAATTGGACTGAGATTGCCATGGTCAAGCCGAACCAGCATTCCGTATCGTTGAGTAGCTTCATAAAATGTAGCATTGAATAATTTTCGCCGCACAGTTCCTCTCAGCATGCCCTGCTTTCATTCTACAACAGAGAGGGTTCTCCCAGCTCTAAATTATCCCCGGTGGTGCAAGCTGTGGACAATGATTACTTTGCATCATCTCGACCAGGATCATTCCGAGAAAAAAATGTATTGTTGCTACCTAGTCCCTAATCTGGCGAGGTCCTGATCTCAGCTCCACTAGCCAGTCTTCTTTGTGGTTGACTCAACGTAAAGCTGGGCTGCCTGCTTGATCCCATCAAAGTAGCTCTTGTAGCTCGTCTTGATCTTGCCATTCAAGTCATCCACCATCTTCTTCGTCTGTTCCACCACCTCTACAATGTCGAGGATTTCCAGAATGGCGTCGGCCACGGATGCAACCACGGCAATTCCAGCAAAGAATTTGCCCCAGCAATCCATCATCTTGAAGACGCTTGTTTCCGTCTCGGCACCGACAAACTCGGCGATCTCATTGTATTGAGCAAGTCTCTTGGTGGCGACGTTTAGTCGGTTTGCCATGATGCCGACGGAGGTGTAGCGGACGATGGTCAGTGCCATGCTGCCGCCGAACGTGAAGCCCTTGAGGGAATCGATGCAGTTCTTGACATCATCGTCTAACTTTGCGCTCATGTTCAATTTGTCCAGAGCATCGTAGACGGCATTGATTTCCTGGCTCTCGTAGAGCCGACGTGCCGAGTTGGCATACTGTTTGAAGGTCGCGACATCGAGCGTGCCACCAGTCGATTCAATCTGGGCCATAAACTGCAAGAGGATGGAGCGACATGTCTGTCCGTCCATGCCTTTCGCCTGCTTGGCGGCCACGATGTCGTTGTTCTTCTTGTACGCGGTGACATACTTGGAGACTTTGGAGTCAATCTGAGCCGCGATATCGGTATCGACAGTCTTCAACTTTCCATTCAGCTCCGTCGACTTGCTGGAAATGACTTTATGCATAATCGCATTCGTCGTCTCTAGGGCGAGAAATGCAGCCATGCCCAAGCCAAAAGACCAGATGGCTGCCACGGCGGCGGCATCCGCAGCGATCTGAATCGCATCTGCGGCAATCGTCTCGTCGCGCACGGTGGTCGCCAAACCGACTAGCGTGTTGAACTCCGTGTCGATGGCTGCGTCGGAGTTGAAGTTGCCCAGTGACACGAAGAGGTTGTGCTCATCGACCAATGATTGGATGTCCGCGTCGGTTCCTCCAGTCCATCCGGACATGTAGCTCAAATAAGTAATCAAATCGGTACTCATGTTGACGGCTTGCGATCAAAGAATCTTGAGTAAGATGGGGTGATGCGGCGGAAGGAGAAGGAATGTGCAAGCTTGCTGAGGTGATGCAATCCTTATCAAAGGCCTACCTGGCCTACCTGGCTTCTTTATATAGTCTGCGTCTTAGATCAAGTAAAAGCCTAGTGATCTGACTTGTTCTGTAAGTCATCTCCTATGCCAAGAGACCTTCGTTTCCATATTTCGCCGGCTACACTTAAACGGCCAACTGGACGGTGCTTCCGCTGGAGCCGAAGCAGTTTGGGCAGTCTAGATCACCGGTGACGTTTCAAGCAAAGCAATAAATATCACTGAGCTGGATGCACGTCGAGCTAAGATGTACGTGGAGTCAAGATGCACGTTGGGCTGAGATGTCTTACGTCGAGCTGAATGCATCACGGATACTCTCAGACTTGAAATGTATTTTCTATTTTCTTAGATGGAGTTGACGCGCAAACTGCATTCTGTTCTGCGCAGCATTCAGCTTTCCAAAGTATTGATATAGTCGACAATTGGTGCCAGATTGGGATATCCGTCGGGCTGAGGAGCTTGGCCAGCTGCAGTCAAGCAATAATGCTCATGGGCCGCACGCTATGTTAGCACGGCCCGTTGCGGTGGCCGCGTAGGGTGGCCACGTAGGGTTCTTTTCTTAACAATTCTGCTTTAACCACGGATTCTTTCCGATTCTAGTATGTTTTCCGCCCTTTTAAATGACCATGAATTTTTAATTTAGTTACATATTTCGGCTCAGTATGTAGTATGAGGAGTGTAGAAACTGGCAGAGAAAGAGAAAACGGGGAATAAAGACCTCTTGGGAGCAGAATATTTTGGGACCCCACAGTCAAAACCTAGCCACAAATTTTAGGTATAAACCACAAGAGTCTGAAAATGGGCCTGTCCAAGAGACGTGCAAGCCACACAAGATAGCTGACGCGCAAGCTGCACGTTGTATATTGGGCTGTTATGGGGGTGTTTGTATATGATAGCAGGGCGGCGTTTTATTGACAATTCTTCATATCCCCATAGCTCATAGCAAGATAGCAACTTTCATCTCAATCATTTTTTTTTTTACCTTTCTCTTATGGCAAATTATAGCGATAAGTTGCCTCATTTGGTCTATTGTTGTTATTTCCCCCGGTTTGCACCGGCGACAACATGCAATTGACGGAAGGTGCGGTCGCCGCGATGGCCGAATTGGGCAGAAATAGCGACTTTCGGTGACTTTCAGCGGTCTTGACCCGTTGTAAAAATTAGTACCCATCGCCCTGTGTCCGAATTGGGAAATGCCGTGTAAGTGTCGCCATCGGCAAAAATCGCCGAAAAGGCACTCATGACGAGCAATTGGAAATTTTGAACTGATAAAGACGTCCAGGGTGGCATGCCGCTTGGCAGTTTTGAGAAGAGGGAATACGATTGCGATTGCTTTTGTTGCACACCCAAATCGAACACCGCCAACAAAACTACAGATAGACATGGCACCATCAATTTTGAGCGAGAGTCACGAGAAAGGCGATTCAAGCGTCTCAGCGCTGAAGGCCAGCACCCAAGTCCAGGCTCACCAACCAAAAGACATTGTCCAAATCACCTCTCTTGACATCTCAGCCATACCTACCGATACTGTCTGTCGCTTTCAATTGAGCCTCACTTCGACTGCATTGGGATCTGTCGACATTCCAATCTTCGCATATCGGTCCAAGAATCCCGGCCCGGCTGTAGGTATCACCTGCGCCGTCCATGGCAATGAGGTCAACGGCATTCCAGTCATCCAGCAACTCTTCCGTGACATGAGCGAAGAGGAAAGAAACGGTCATGGTCCTTTGCATGCGCCAGCATCAGAGCCACTTCACATTGAGCGTGGCACGGTGATTGGCATCCCCGTCGTCAACGTCCCCGGCTTCTTGGCGTCCATCCGGTGTTTCGATGAAGACTCCAAGCAGGACCTGAACCGACTCATGCCTGGAAAGAAGGATGGCTCTGCACCTCAACAATACGCATACGCCTTCTTTAACAAGGTCATTGTCCATCTCGATTACTTGATCGATTTGCACACAGCCTCGCTTGGTCGACGGAACTCGCTGTATGTGCGGGCCGACATGAACCACCCAGAAATTGCAAATATGGCATGCCATCTTCAACCGCAAGTTGTTGTACATGTCGCAACTGCAGGCTCTTTAAGAGGCTGTGCTCAAGCCCGTGGGATACGAGCACTGACGGTTGAGGCAGGTCACTTCCAAACAGAAAATAAAATATCAAACCATTTTACTGACTGGTCTAGATTGGCAACCCAAGTGTCTTTCAGACTGACTTTATTCGAGCCACATATTCCGGCATTCGCCGGATACTCAACGGGATATCCATGTCATCCGACAAACCGTCGTCATCTACATTGCAGTCAATGAACGAAATCAGAAAGCATGACACGGTCTTATGCAATCGCAGTGTGAGTTCAAGTCGTCTGAAAGTATGTATATGTTTGTACACAGCTAATTCTCTTGGCAGCACTGGATCTTCTCACCAACGGGTGGCATATTGCAAGGTAAGTCAATCATCCATCACAATTATATGAACTGTCTTCTCATATTCCTGCGTCAGTTTTCAAGGATGTTGCAGACATAGTCCAGCCGGGTGAACTCATTGCAGAGGTGCAAACCATCTTTGGTGATGTGGTTGAGCGCATTGTGGCGCCGGACTTTGCGACGATTGTCGTCGGTGTGGAGGGCAATCCTGTAGCCAAGACGGGAAGTCGGGTAATCCACCTTGGTGTGATTGGTGACACATTCGAAGTGGCGAAAGGGGATGGCCATCTGTAGGATGGAGAAAGATGATAATGAAAATAGATTTTTACTAGGTACAATGTTATATATCGTCCGCTGTAGAGACAATCTTGCATCCAATGCCTCCTACATAGTCGCGTGCCTCCGCCTCGTTCTGGACAACAGCTACAATGGGCTTCATGGGATCGTCCTCAGGCAGCTTCAGCACCCCAGCCGGGTCAATGACGACAACGTTCGTGTCTACCGCCAACCGATGAATGTTTTCGTGTATCAGCCGACGGGCCACATCGTTGAGCGAGTAGGTGTGGCGGAACGAAAAGATGACGGAGCAGGGGCGGCCTTCACGGCCCTTTTCGTCTGGTCGGATCTCTCGCATAATGGCACGCGTCAAGCGCTCCGCTCCCGCGAAGCGGACGGCGCCGCGCAGCTCAAAAACGGCGACCTGCTCCTCGCACGCGTGCGGCATCTTGGACCCGCCGGCAATGGTGGTCGTCCAGGAGCGCACACTGGCCCGGCCAATCTGGCTCATGTCCATCATGTGGAAGCCCATGTCATGCGACAGCTTCTTGCACATGGCCACGCCGCGGACGCTGTTGCCACGCTCGTCGAGTCGTGGTGAGAAAACGGCCAGACCCAACTGACCGGGCAGAGCACCGATGATGCCGCCCGAGACGCCGCTCTTGGCCGGGATCCCAACATTCGAGATCCATTCACCAGAGGAGTTGTACATGCCGCACGTCGCCATCACTGACAGTACTTGGCGGACACTTTCTTGCGGGATGATCCGCTCGCCCGAGACCGGGTGGATGCCGGCGTTACCGAGTGTCGCTGCCATCACCGCCAAGTCGCGTACATTGACATTGATAGAGCATTGCGCAATGTAGCCGCGGACGGCATCTTGTGGGTCGCATGCAATCATGCCCGCCGCTTTCAGCATATAGCCGATGCCCATGTTGCGGTTGGCATCCTTGAGCTCGGCCTCGTAGACTTCTTGGTCCACATGCAGCTGGCGGCCAGCTAATCGAGACAGTGCCTGCACGATACGGTCGACGCGCTTCTCCACGCTGCCGTTCGGCGAGGCAATGAGCGCATGCGTAGCGACTGCGCCCGCATTAATCATGGGGTTCATGGGTCGGTTGGTGCCGGCTTCCAGCGACAGGCGATTGAACGCATCGCCCGAAGGCTCCACGCCGACTTTCTCGAGGACAGCCTCCAGCCCTTGGTCCTGGATCGCCAGCGCATAGACAAATGGCTTGGAGATAGACTGAATGGAGAACTCGACTTCATCGTCGCCGACAGAATAAACGCTACCGTCAACTGTGCAGAGAGAGACGGCCATGCGCGACGGGTCTGCATTGGCGAGGACGTCAATGTAGTTGGCGGGCTCGCCGCCCTCGAGCGGCCGCGCCTTTTCTAGGACGTTCCGCAGGTAGTCGGGAATTGGTGACTTCATTTTGGTAGCCTAGTCAATCGTGAAGTGAAAGAATGAGAAAATGCAACAATGAATTGAGATTGAAGTGACTGAAGCAAACAGTAAATAAATGTGTTGATGTTAAGTCGCTCAGGGTAGAGCCAAGAAGGAGGTTGGAGGCTTAGTAACGATCAGGTTAATATCCACCGAGAAAAGTGACGCAAAAGGGTAAGACAAGGCCCTGAGCCAAGAAGAACCAAGACGACCAAGAGAAGCGTACGCAACGCCGAGACGTTCTCAACCAGGGCAAAAACTACCGATGTGTCGAATTTTTCGCCAGGGGTTTATGGGAGATATTTCTCACACGTAATATTTTGATTCCACGAGATCATGAATGGCCATGTGAAGAACAACGTGCAGAGCTTATCGTCCTGAATTGCGCTGTGGTAGGAGGCGGGAAGACCCGCTTTCGAGAGCGTTCCAAGCCAGTTGGCCAATCATATTACATCCAGGACCCCTACTCGCTGTCACGTTTTATATCACGTGTGCTTCTCGAACGCTGTCACGTTGTGATTGACGACACCTCTAGGAGGACAATTAGAAGAAATCGGATGTGAGTATCATTAATAGCCACCTATTTTTTGACAAAATATCTATAAATCACAAGTTTCCAGTCCTGGACTCCTATCGAATCATGCCATGCCACCCCGTCTGCTCCCAATCCAAACAGGCCTTGAACACGTCTGTCCACAGTGCGACTGCTTCGTCGGTGAGACCAAATTCACCCTCGTCCTGATGCCGTGCTGTCCAGTTTCCGCCCTTGTCAAACTCATTGGATGACCACGCCGACGGCTTGTCAAACTTTTGCAGAACGAGTCCCCGACCTTCATCTTCGCCGGCCATATCCGATACGAACAAGATGATCTGGTCAGCAAAGTTCTGTGCAGCCTTCATGTCCTTCCCAGTCAGACTTTTGTGCAGAAACATAAGCAACAAGTCGGCTGTGTGTGTTGCAGGCCAATTTTCTGGCCATTGTGTGGGTGTCCACCTGAAGATGTAACGGAACGCGGCCGTATCTCTGGATCTGTTGACAAACGATTGAGCAAGCAGACGGCCGGGCACATAATACCGTGCATGACCATCCAGAGCCATCCAAGACAAAGCGCCGGGCTTTAACTCAGACGGCACTGGTGACTGGTACCATTGGTAGGTGCTGTACATGGTTTCTCTGTACATGGCCAGTGCTCTTTCTCGAAGATCGTCGACTGGTGGGATTCGTCCAGCAATGTTGGCCGCGAGTTGGGGTGGAGTCCACTGACGGTAAGCAAGTTTCAGCCAGGCCTGGAAGTGTCAGTCGTAAAGTTTCATGTACATATCGGGGATTGTCGTAAAGTTCCGCGTACATATCGGGGATTGTGCGGTTTCTCACCTCGTTTTCACAATGACCGAAGATGACCTCCCGTAAAGCCGGATCCCACCGATCATCACCATTGACCACAGTACGAGGATCACTGGGTATTGTCACACCGTCCAGGATGGGCCGGAAAGAGCTGCATGCAAAGTGTGATGATTGCACAAGGGTGTCGATGTCAATCTCACGTAGTTTGTCAACAACGTTGATTGAATTCGGTTGGATGCCGTTCTTTTCACAGATGGCATCAACCCACGTCTGAGCCTCAGCACGTTGCAGAAGCTGCACAGAGAATATGGTCGATGACGAGTACAGTATTCTTGGAATGCCGGGGTAGAGGACTGGTGTGAGTGCCATGTAGTTCAATAGCGCTATATGTCATATTAGCTACGTTATGCATGAATGATATTTTTGGACTACTTACCTGATCCAGCGGATTCGCCGAAGCCCATAATGTTACTGGGGTCTCCGCCAAAGTGGGCGATGTTGTTCTTGATCCAAGAAAAGGCCACGCTGATATCAAGCAGTGCGAGGTTACCAGTTGATCGAAAGTGTTCAGGCAAGTCTGTCTGTGCAGCAGCATCGTCGAGAAGCTGCTTCGAGTGGATAAAACCCAGGACTCCAAGACGATAGTTGAGTGTCACAACAACGACAGGACGGCCGATGTCAAGCGATCGAGAGACGAGTGGAGTGCCGTCGTATAAGTCGACACCCCCAGCACCAGACCGAAACGCACCGCCGTGCACCCAGACCATTACTGGCAGCAGCTTCGATGGCCTCTCAAGCTTAGTGCCGTCCTCGGACAATGTTGCAGGAGCAAAGAGGTTCAAGGTCAGACATCGGAACTCATCCTCAGTATCGGCAAGGATGGACAAACTCTTTGAAGGTTGTGGACCAAAGACAGGAAGCCCTGGGACATCAAACAAGGGCTCCTTGACCTGTGGACAGGCGGGCCCGAAGGCCGTCAGATCTTGCACACCTTCCCATGGTGACGGTACACTGCGTGGTGCGGCCCATCGACGCGGAATCTGAGCATATTGAATATTGAGACATTTGATGATTCCTTGTTGAGGCGATTTCTCTGTGTCTCGATTTGTTGCTAGTCGGGACCCTTCGAAGCGAGCATGGAATGCCCCTGAATCGCTATGAAGTTGGACAATGCGGTCGTTTGCATTCATCGTGAGTTTGGTTGCAGCCCACTCGTTGTTAAAATTTCTGGAAATCCACGGGATTTGTGTACCATCGTGTTGTATTTGACCAGTTTGTATCTCACATATCTCACATACGAAGTGTGTCACAGGATGTCAGTTATCGCGATTTCGGCCTTCCTGGGTCTAGCGCAAACACAATATTGATATTTTGAGTCTATAATGGGAAAGGCCATTGTCACATTGTCATCGTTCAGCTGGAAGTGAGGGGTAGATATTGTAGACTACCTAGATTGTCAACCCGTCTCTCACACCGGCCATAATAGGTTCCCAATCAACACGCGTCATGGCCTTGTCTTCGGTGGCGCACATGAGCTCGACAAATTTTGTTGCATGGACATAGTGGTCACCTCCAACCTTCTCGTATGACTTGAGACGGTCGATGGCCCACTCCCGATAGATGATGTCGTCCACCTCGATTGCAGCCATGACGAGTGGCAGTGGCCAAAATTTTGTTGGTGGTGGTGTATTGCGCGACGGGTGGAATTTCGTGAGCTCTTGTGCCAGCTTAATTATTGTGCGAGCTGATTCACTGGCCGCATGTCGCGGTGCTTCTGGACACAGACTTCTTGAGAAGGAGATCTCAACAGAGTGATGCAGAGCTGACAGGACGAGAAAAGTTAACCGTGCTCGAGACAAGCCCTGGAATGGTCCTGACGTTTTGAGCTCATCGATGGCATTTCGATTTGCATCGAGTGTTTTGCACAGGCTTTGTATCCGCGTTATCCGTTCTTCTCCCTCTTCCATGTGCTTTAGCTGGGTAATATCGTTCAGCAGTGCAGCAAGTGAGAGCATCCTCTGCAACAGCGGTAGCTGTTCTGCATCTCCTTTCCGCTGTTCATCTGGGTAAGTTAGGCTGTATGCTTGTTGAAGTGTCAGGTAGGACTCGTTGAGTGCGGTCATTAAACCACCTTCGCCACCAATAGCTTGTAGCACAGTACCATCTGACTTTTGGAAAGCAGATGCCTTTCCATCTAGGATGCAGAACTGTGCACGCTTGTCAGTAAATGTCATTACCAATGTCAGCATGAAATTCGCTACCTGGGAACTTACCCATGTTGCAACACGAGATCTCACACCCGTCATGCGGTTCTTAATCTCCGGTATACTCAAAAGGTGAGCAATGAAACGCAGAATACTTCGAAAAGGTGCAGGTCGTGCTGCCATAAGGTCTGCAAGTGCGAGAAAAAAGTGGCCGACAAAGATGGCATCCACATCGTCTGGACTAGCATCGGCCAACCGTCGGTCATCTTCTCGCACCGAAAGCCCTCCACCAGGTATTTGACGGCTGACTCCAAAATATGTCTTCATATGGTCAACGAAGCGTTCGTAGTCGGCCTCTGCACTGTGAAGACTTGGAATCTTGCCAGAGTAGTAGAGGTGCGTCGATGTCCATGCTTGTATCGAACAGAGTACCCACGGGTGGCTCTGCGTAAAGCGATGAAAGAAATATGTGTAGAATGTCCACTCCGAGGACTTGAAAGAATATTTTCTGGCAAGCTCGGACGAGTAGTGCTGGGCGAGAATATGCCCAGGCAAAGGGACATTGTCAGGCGTGCCATGTGCTGCCGAGATCGATACCGTTGCAGATGTCGAAGATGTTGGAGTGTTGTCTGCTTCAGATGCTGTGATGGCCAACGGTATGGACACGTCTATTGGCTGTAATTGTGATGAGCCTGCAATATCTGCGGGGAACGATAGACTGACATCAACGTCGAAGTTCATGTCTTGAAATGGTTCCGTGTTAAAGTCGTAGTAAAAGTCGTCGTGCCATGGCGATGGGAGCATGCCTGGGAAGGTGTTCTGGCTGGCTCGTGTCCTGTCAATCTCTGATAAAGGTGTGATGGGATTGCCAGGTGCTGGCGATGGCACGGTATTTGACGAGCAAATCGGGGCCGGTGCCGGGGACGCGGTCTGGTTCTGGTTTGGAGAGTTAGTCGTGCGACGGGGCGATGGGTTGGCTGTCTCATTGACAAAAGTAAAGACTCCCGGTGGCTGAGGATATGAGCACTTGAGATGCAGGTGCCGGCATTGAGTACACCGCGGCCGCTTCTGGTCACACTGCTTCCGGCGCTTGACACACGTCGCACAAGTCATGATGAAATTTGTAGTGAGTGTCGTCGTGCAATTCGGTGTTCCTGTTTGAAGCTTGAAGATTTTTCGTCCCTGGCCGATCATGAAAGTCGGATGCGGGGAATATGTCATGTCTAGGCAACTACGGCAAAGTCTTGACCGGCTCCCGGACACTGAACATTGTCAGGCGGCACGGCATCCGGCAGGTCCTGTGGTTCGACCCCGCTCTTCAGGGCTGTTCAGGCTAACAGTGCTCGGGCCAAGTCTCCGCTCTCTACGGATGCCCCGATATCTACAGTTCTTATCATTTTTCTCAATTCAATGTGGCCGAGAATCGTGCATTAAATTTCTAATTTCCCTGCGATAAATGCATATCAATTAGAGTCTTATCTACCCCAGAAAAAGGGCAACACGAGGCATTGGAGAGCGTTGGAGAGCTGTCAACGCCAACGGACGGTGCCACCTGGGAACTCGCTGAGACTAGTCTCTTTCAAGCCAATTCGCGATCTTACTTCCGAATTCGGCCGTTTCAGCGACCGCTTTGCCGTTTTGGTGCAGAATGGCGATGTTCCGAGGTTATCTTTCCAGCTATCAGTCTCGTGCGCAGACGTCTACGATCATTCTCCAACCCCATCCATCAGAGAGCGAATCGTTGGCGACATGTTGATAAGAGTTCTTTGTGCAATGTCACGAGAGCAGCATCGACGCGGTACATAAGAGCTGCAATGTCGTTGCTTTGAGGTCAGGTCGAGATTCAAAGATCGACATATCTCAACTGGTCTACACTACATTCTACCAACTACACCGCCGCTACACACTATGGACTCTGAGAAGATGTCGGGGATGCCTACCACTATCGTGGAGGACATGACTGTTGACGCTGAGCAGCTCGCAAAGCCCGAACAGGTCATTATCGACGACCATGACTGGTCAGAGTCACGCCGCAAGATCGTCCGCAAAATCGATCTACATTTGATGCCGTTGGTGAGATACTGCTCTACTCTGGCTTGTTTTTCCTATTTTTGTGGCACTGAACACTAACTAGCATCGCCACATTATAGATGGTCTTCACTTATGGTCTTCAATATCTCGACAAGGCCGTCCTCGGTCTAGCAGCCGTCTACACCTTGCAGGGCGATAATGTAAGCTGTCGATACAATGCGCACTCTGTATCTTGATATTAGTACTAACACAATTCCCCTCAGCACCTCGTCGGTCAGGACTACAGCTGGGTCAACAGTATCTTCTACTTTGGCTACATGGGTTTGGAGTACCCTCTGGCTTCACTACTGCCTCTCTTCCCTGTTGAGAAATATCTCGGCTTCATGGTCTCAGCCTGGGGTCTGACGCTTGCCATGACCAACTTCTCCAACAGCTACGCCGGACTTCTCGTCGCCCGGTTTATCCTTGGCGGTCTTGAGTCGGCCATTGCCCCGAGCTTCGTCGTCATTGTCGCCCGTTGGTATCGTCGTGATGAGCAGCCTATCCGTCAAATTGCCTGGTTCTGTGGCACACCGTTGTTTGCCATCTTTGGGTCATTGATTGGTTACGGTTTCGGCCATATGACCCACCCCGCGATTGCCGTCTGGCGTGCCATGTTTTTGATTTTTGGCTTCATCACGTTTGTCTGGGGCATTGTCATATTCTTCATCTTTCCGTCTGACCCTATGTCGGCACGTTTCCTGACGCCGGAGGAGCGTGTTGCTGCCATGACTATGGTAAGCTCTCTCATCGCACTCTTATACATTCGTATCTACTAACGTCCAGTAGACCTCCGACCAGCACACCGGAACCAAGGGCAAGTGGCAGTGGTACCAGGTCCGCGAGGCTTTCATGGACCCCAAAACGTACCTCTTCTTTGCCCTCGGCATGTGTGGTACCATCCCCGCTGGCGCTCTCTCTGGATTTTCGAGTCTCATCATCAAGGGCTTGGGCTTCTCGGCTGTTGACACGATGCTGCTCGGCATCCCCGCCAATGTCATCCAGCTCGCGTCTCTTGTCATCAGCGGCTACATCTCCACCCGCTTCCGCAACATGCGACTCATCTCCATGTCTGCGTCGTGCGTGCCGTCCATTGTCGGTGCCGTCCTACTTCACACCCTGCCCGCGACCAACAAATGGGGCCGTGTCGTTGCTCTGTGGGCCACCTTTACCTTTTCCGTGACACTCGCCCTCTCGTTTGCCGTGATTGGCGGCAACGTCGCTGGTACGGCCAAGAAGATCACCGTCACCTTCCTTTTGTTTGTCGGCTACTGTGCAGGTAGCATTGCCGCGCCGCAATTCTTCCGTGCCAAGGAACAGGCCGAGGGGTATCCGACGGGCATAAAGTCCATGCTGTCGTGTATCTGCCTGCTGTGCGTGCTGCCTCTCGCACTTCGTGGTTTATACATGTGGGAGAATTCCAGCCGAGACAAGGCGGCTGCCCGTGGTGAGGTCCAAGAAGATCCGCAGACTTTCGAAGACAAGACGGATTTTGAGATCCGGAGCTTCCGATATGTCATGTAAGATGGTGGTTACTAGTATGTTTTATTATGTTAGTTGGGCCAAATCGATATTATCTCGATGTTTGCTTGTTGCAATTTGAGAGGAAACACTTGTTGAACGTAAAATAATAAATGATTTATCTCAACAGAGTTTAAAGCATTTTCGTTTTCTTATGTGACTTGATTAATATACAAATTAATGATCAAAATTTTCAGTTGTTGCGAATTTCATTTTTTATTACAATCGACACATTTTTTAAAAAATAAA
>JANSLP010000446.1:0-22298 GCA_029298735.1 Ophiostoma sp. CBS 140.51
AGAATATTGCCAACGTGGGATGAAACATTCAACTCCAAAAAAAAAAGGTGGCAGGTGCTTTAGCTGTCTTGAGCGCTATTCGTTTGGCTTACTTACAAAGAGTTGCAAGATCTTAAAAGAAGCCCAGACAAGTTTTTGGCCGTGGCCAGTGAATGGCGACTTAAAGGCCTGAGGACTAAATTGGTCTTTGCACTTTGGCCGACAGTATGGGAGGATAGCGATAGTGACAGTGCCCTTCTCCTTTAATTCCTCAGAGAAGAAAAATTGCAACTTGAACACGAATTCAAGTTGGCCAAGTTCTTCATTTCTGGAACTCTCTGTGTCAATCGATAGGTATAGTCGAGCGAGAGTCTTGTCGTCTGGACTTTGTCCATCTTTGATTGTGCCATCATCGATTGTCGCCCAAGCACAGTAGTCCGTGTATGGGACATTTCGATGAGTCTTTGCAAGGTGCTCTTCGACGACGAATTCGGCCGTGATCGAAGCGTCGATAACCTCACCCGCAATCCGCATCTTTGGTGTTAGCCACAAACCCACATTATTGCTGGGGACGGGCACCTGTCCAATGCTGTTGTCCACTGGCACTTCTGTTGTGCCGCTGAACAAGCCGGATAGCATATTGACCAAACTAGGCGTGCAGTAAAGATCTAGGTGTGTAATCGATAACTTATGTTGATTTGTTTATGCAAAAGTAACGTCTGACGTGGAAGATGTCGTTGAAGGTTCGGTGATGGTTGAACTATCCCATGCATGGCCTCGACCCAGGCTTCGACAAGGTCAGCTTTATATCTGTCTCGAACAAAACAAGTGTAGTCTTAAATTAACAATATGTGTGATGCAAGAGGTATACTGAAGGCTCTATTTAAACTTATGAGACCTCGTAGGAATAAACAAAGAGTGAGGGGTCAATGAGGTGGGAAAAGGAAAGGACTACGAAGATGTGAATAAAGCGCATCATTTGTTCTAATTTGATTGATAGATTGGTTATCATTTGTTCTAATTTGATCACGACACATTTCGAGAAAACTCTAAGCAGCTCTTCTTAAAAAGATATTTTTGGGCGATAATGGTCAAAATCATAAATAAATTATTTGTATCGAAACTGCGTTTGTACGCATTGTGTAGTTCGCTCCTTCCTGAACCGTTTTTGACGCCTTGAAGAGAGTTTCAGCGGC
The DNA here is from genome assembly GCA_029298735.1 of Ophiostoma sp. CBS 140.51. NCBI lineage: Eukaryota > Fungi > Ascomycota > Sordariomycetes > Ophiostomatales > Ophiostomataceae > Ophiostoma > Ophiostoma sp. CBS 140.51. Next base: position 1,176 of record JANSLP010000446.1, read on the forward strand.
AGTCGGTCGGGCCAGGCCGTGACAGGCCGTGACAGGCGGTCTCATATTGGGCCAGGAAACTACGACTGTACAACGACAACCGTCGAATTACTGGACTAGATTCACCTAAAATAACATTCACCGACGACAACCGCGTCCACCTAGGTAGTGTAAGACGACAGGAAAAAGAGGAAAAGAAGAGAGCCTCTTGAAAATGGCCGGTCAGTCACCCCATAACCTGGCTGAAATGCGGGGGTTAGCGCAAAGCAAAACGAGGTCCATCTTGTTCATCTGACAAGCTTGTTCAGGGGACAAAGCCAATCAATTTCGAGGTCAATCCAGGCATGGTCGTCCCCCTCTTTCTGACGTCTAGCCTCAGTTACGTGCTATGGCGCGATCGCTAAAAACCTGCTACAGGGACCATCTTTGCGTGCTCAACAAGCTGTCCAGCGAACCCGTCTTTAATCTTAGGCCTGGAATTATTCTTGCCATTCCTTTCGTACCTTTCTTTTTTCTCCCCAAATTCAACATTGGAAGACACGTACTCCAACAACCGGGTGATACTCAAGCCTGGGGGCGCATCTGAATTTTGGAACGCCCATTGCAGAGAGGAGTGTTGGAGAGTGCTCTTTTCATCTCACCCCAAGACAACCTTACGCAACTACTTCATTCATCGACCACATTGCATACTCTCCCAACTCTACCATGCGCCGCTCTGGACGCAGTGTTAGCCGTACGGGCTGTGCCACCTGTCGGCGAAGAAAAGTGAGTGTCGTGTCGTTTTGTCATCTAATTTGAAGACTGGGAGACTGACGTCGTTGTAGGTCCGCTGTGACGAGCGCCGAGGCGTCTGCAGCAACTGCACCCGCCTAGGCATTACCTGCGAATGGTATCCAACGGGCGACATTGCACACCGTTCACGGGTCAACACGGCTTGTGAGCGGTGTCGTAAGAATAAGGTAAGCCCCCATATCGTGCATATTTACCTGTGTACATCAGCTCACCATCAGATTCGATGCACTACTCTGTCGTCGACGGCAGGCCCCTGCGCGCCGTGCCAGACGGCAATGGTGGACTGCATCAACACCAACCAAGGCATTGGAAGTGGCCGGTCGGCGGCGCGCGGTGGGAGCAAAGCTCCTGCAACAGAAGCTGGCGGTATGATGTCGCCGTCGTCAATACGGTCTGCCTCGTTGGCATCTTTGGCGTCGTTGCCGGCGTCGTCGACAACTATTCTAGGAGCACGACCACTGGCACCATCGCCAGCACCAGCACAACCACTACTGCCGCGTAGCAACAACAGCATGTTGCCTGACCTTGCAGAACAGCGCCGACTGATCAATGCCTACTTTGAAGGCCCACACTACTTTTGTTTCTACACCTTCATCCACCCACCGACGCTGATGCAGCTGTTTGACAACCGACTGGTGCCAGACTTTTTGCTGCTCATTATCCTGGCAACGGCCCTCCGTTTTCTGGACCCCCGTGACCGACGTGCTGACGCATGGGCAGACGAGTGCCGCCGCCTCGTCATGCTGGAGATATTTTCGCCGCCGTCAACGACAACGTTGCAGGCACTCCTCTTGCTGCAAAGATTTGAGTGGCATCGGGCAAGCCATGTTGCTGCGTGGTTTTTGTCTGGACTTGCCGTACGGCTGGCGCATGGCTTACAGTTGAACTTGGAGATTGCGCATAGCACAGGTGGCAACAGCAACGGCGATTCAAGAGAGGCAAGGGCCGTCCCTGTTACTGTCCGCGAAGCCCGACGTCGGTTGATCTGGAGCTGTTTCGTCATGGAGAGCTTGATTGAGAATGGACGACGACCTTTGTCCAGTATGGATGCGGGGGCGATCGAAGTCCGTTTGCCTTGCAACGAACAGGCTTTTCAGTTGGGCTTGGAGACGGACATGCCAACGCTAAGCAGTCTCACGACCAAAGAACAACAACAGCCACCGGAAGCACCCCTTCCATTACTACCTGCGCCCTCGGCCTCGGTTGTCGAGTCTCGACTGGGCATCTCGACATATTTGGTACAACTTGCAGCCATGCGCAGGGCCATTCTGGATTACACAATGCCATACCACCCACGCAACAAACACCATGTCGCCGCGGTCATGGCAACCGCATCCAATACATCAGCTGCAGGTTCTGCCGCCTCGTCTCCAGCCTCGCCTTCTTCGTCTATTCAAGGCGTACCTTGGACTTCTGGCTCACTATTCTTTGCCTATGAAGACCAGCTGAATCGCTGGAGGGAGAGTCTGCCACCAGAAATGCGGTTCACAGCGGAGATGCTGTACCGACGACGGTCATCCCAGCTTGTTAGTTTTGTCACACTGCACTGTCTGTACCATGGATGCTACTGTGATCTGTACCGCATTGGCTCATACGTGAGTTCACTGCACCGTCTGTCAGCTTCTTCTTCGACTTCATCAACTGCCCCGCCTGCCGAATTCCTTGCCGACTGCCGTCGTGGCCGTGTCCAGCATGCCTTGGCCATTTGCCGCGTTATTCAAGAGAGCATGCAGCACCAGCCAACAGGCCATGATCCAGTCGTCGGTATTAGTGCATCTCTGGCTCTGAGAGTTCTCGTTATCGAGAGGCAGCGTGATGAAGATGCCTTGCTGGGCGTGACGGCGCCACTGTTGACCGAGTACTTGGATGCGGCTGTGGCCTGTGCACAGGAAATTGCTCAGCGGTCGGTTCCCATCCGAGACTTGTTCTACTCTGTGTGTGCTCTTGCAAAGAAGCATGGATACGATGTGGGCATCGCAGACCCCAATGCAAAGCAGCCGTTCGTTGAAGACGTGGATGGGGAAGGTGGCGACAAGGATGGCGGCAGAGGTGACCGGGCAGCCTCACCCAGTCTACGTACATACGGCACATTTGGCCGCATACAAAGCTCACTGGCTTGCCGAAAGGACGTCCTGGCGCCAGCAGCATCAACAGCTACCGACAAAGAGAGCGACCTGTTCCAACACTACGGAGGAGGAGAAGGAGGAGGGGACGAAGAAGGAAATCGTCAAAGAGAGGAAGTGCTACCGCCATCTGCCCTGCCGCCTGATCTGTCGGCCATCATCAGCCCCCCAGTGCTACCGACTGCCGGTCTGCCGCCCGAGGGGACGGACGAAGCTTGGAGACTCAATGGGGGATGGTCGCAGCCACCAACACAACAACCTCCACCTCAGCCATATGGCTACCCCGCGTACGAGACATACAGTCCCAACGAGCTGGGGGTGGCCTCGGCTTGGGGTGACGGGACGCTCAATTTCTCCATGACACCAACGCAGTTTGACTGGATCAACCAGAGCCTGGGGTTCGATTTCAACGGTGGCGTTTTTGGAAACTTGTAACCTCTGCGATGTCTATAATACTGACTTTTTACCGCTTCCTTTGACTTCACTTAATTATTGAGATACCTTTATTAAAAATCTATTTTCTTGAAGCTCTACGACGTACTCTTCTCCTGTGCCTTGACTTCCTCTGTACTGTAGATGGGAAACCGTTTAGGCGTACGATAAAAAGCCTCGCGATCTTTGAGGCCACCAGGCTTCCAGTACTCATACTCAATCCACGCGTTCTCCTCCATTTGTTCTTCCGTGGCCTCGAGGTAGGCGCCCATCTCTGGGTGCAGAGGCACGATACCGCACTCCTCGACGTATTCATCCCAGTGCTTGAGAAGTTCCGTCAGTTTCTCAGGTTCCTTGCTAGCCAGATCGTGAATCTCGCCTGGGTCGGCCTTCAAATTGTACAGCTGCCACGCGTGCGGGCCTTTGGGTGCCGGAATAAACACGGCCTTCCAGTCCGCTTGGCGGATGGCGGCACGGCCACACAACTCCCAGCCCTGAACAAAGTCGGGAGGGTGCGTGGACGCCTCGGTCCCGCGAAGCCAGCCGGCCATGCTCTTGCCGCGCATCTTGGCCACTTGACGGCCGTTGTACAAAGGTGCAGGATGCTGGACGCCAGCCAGGTCCAGGAGAGTAGGCATGATATCCATGACTGTGGCAAAGTCATGCTTGATTGTAGCTGGTTGAGCACCCAGGCCCTTGATGACACAAGGTACACGTACGCCCCCCTCGGTCGTGTACAGCTTGAACAATCTGGACGGAGCAGTGGCTGCCTGTGCCCAGCGAGGTCCATACCACACGAAGCTGTCCTTGGCGCCGACATTTTCGAGCGAGTTGTCGTAGTGGGCGCGGATGTGCTCCATGAGAGGACCCTTGACGAGTGGGTAGGCCTCGTAGGCTGCACCCTCCGCGCCGTTGTCAGACAGGAATAGGACCAAGGTGTTTTCGAGCTGGCCGGTAGCCTCGAGATGAGAGACGACCTTGCCCACGTTGGCGTCGATACACTCCACCATACCAGCATATGCTTCCATGGCACGGGCGGAGTGGGCACGCTCAACGTCTGAGAAAGCTTCCCAGTCCTCGGTCTTACCGTCGTCCATGACCACAGGGTGTGCCTCGGTGTCCTTGTCCATCAGACCAAGCTCGACCATGCGGGCGAGTCTTTGTTGACGAAGCACCGCAGGGCCCTTGTCATACACGCCGCGGTAGTTGTCGACGTGTTCCTTTGGTGCTTGGAGCGGCCAATGCGGGGCAGAAAAGGGGAGGTAAGCAAAGAAGGGCTGTTTTTCCTCGCCGGCCTCTTTCCTTTTCTCGTTGATGTCTCCCAGCTCCTTGAGGTACTCTACTAGCTTGTCACCATAGCCGTTGCTCGAGTACCAGTCTTCTGGCAGCGAGTCCAGCTCCTGGTACACGCCGTCTTCGCTATGCAGTGCAATGATGCTCGTGTCCAGGAACTGCGGTGTTCCGTTTTCGACCTCGCCCTGCGGACGGTAGTTGAAGTGGTTTGAGCTACCCGGCAGGAGTGCAAACGACCGCTGGAATCCACGTGCGTGCGGCGACCGCTCCGGTTTGAGGCCCAGGTGCCACTTGCCCGCCATCATCGTGCGGTACCCAGCATCGCCCAGGACTTCGGCCACGGTCACCACACGTTCGTTGAGGTAGCCCTCGTAGCCAGGCATACCTCGCTGGGGCTTGGCGTCGAACGGTTTCCCAGACTCGGTGAGAGGCTCGTCCTCGAAGCGTGACCACCCTGTGTAATTGGTAAACTCAATGAGGTTGCCTAGGCCGGCAATGTGGTGATCCGTGCCGGTCATAATCATGGCGCGGGTCGGACTGCAGGCGGCCGCGGCATGGAAACCTGTGCAACGAACACCGGCCGCAGCCAGCTTGTCAATGTTAGGTGTCTTGATCTCACCGCCGAAGCAGCCCACGTCAGAGAAACCCAAGTCATCGGCGACGATGACGAGGAAGTTGGGCTGGGCAGACGGCGCCGTAGCGCCGTTGGCGGCGCCGTTAGGAGTGGCCATGGTCGCGATGGTTGGTGTCAGGGATATGTCGTGATAGTAGATGGTGTAGGAACTGATTTCGAATACTTGTCGACAAGCACGTAAACACCTTTCCTTCCAAGGAGGTCAATGGTCTTCTTGTAAAGGAAAGCACGTCGTCGTGGGGGTGCACATAATTATTGTGAGGAGATAAGTGAACAAAAAATAAAATAAAAGATAGTCCCGGTTACGGCCTTCGCGGGATTGGTCCAAAAGCGTTTGACACTCTCTCACATGGTCTTCTCTCCATCGTCAAGACCGACAACCGTCATGTCGTTGCGGTTGTTGTCGCGGTTGACAGCTGTCACCACAAGTGAAGCTCTCTCTATGTTGATCAACAGCTCTTTCTCCAACAATTCCCCAACTCCGGTACGCCAACTCCACTTGGTGTGCAGTCCACTGTGACGTCCAACATCGCGGGTCGCTAGTGCTTTCGCCGGCCATAAGCGAGCCTATCATTTCTCATAAACACCGCGACGGCCGCGAAACAAGTGTAAGGAGTGAGCATGGCGTGCTTGCGCTAGAGTGAGGAGACGCCACCAAAATACCAAAAATGCCAACTTTGCGACACCCGCGAACCGCGACGACCTCCTCTTTGGCAAGCTTTCCTTTATCTCACCCCTGTTCACTTCATGAACCACGTTCGTGGGTCGGGCGTCCGCGAGGCGAGATTGGTCAACAACCATCACAAACCTGAGAGAAGAACAGACGAGGGCATTGACGAATTCGAGAGGAGAACATCAACACTAGTCCATGTCGTCGAAAAACGTCACATCTTGTCTTGATGTTGTGATCACGAGCAGGGTAGTCTTGATTGTTTTGGGATGGCCACCATCTTGTCTTTCCTCGCTCGTCTTCTCCTCGCGGTCAGAATGCAGATGCACTTGCCTTGGTATAAGAACGCATAAGGAGCGATCTGCGTCAGCCTTGTCAAGCCAAGGTGGAATGAAAATCAAACCAAGCATCTGCTTCTATTCTATTCTATCTCTGACAACACCAACAACTTCAACATGTCTGAAAAAGAGTCGACCGCCGCCGACGGCACGGCAGCCCCGGACCCGGCTGGCGGCGTCGCCGTGACTCCTGTCACTACCCGCCAACGCGCCCGCAACAACATCATGTCTGCCCGCTACGTCTTCCAGAAGATGACCTGGCCACTCTTCTCTGCCTGGATGATCTCCGCCCTCATTAACATCATCTTTGGATACGAGACGACGAGCTTCTCGGGTGTCCAGAGTATTCCCGGCTTCACGCGCAAGTTTGGCTCCGAGACGCCACCGGGCAGCGGCAAGTATGCATTGTCGCCGGCGCGCGCGTCCTACACGTCCTCGACTGCCTTTGCGGGCAAACTTGTCGGCGCACTCGTCGCGCCATTCCTCGTCGAGAGATGGGGCCACAAGATTGCCATCTGGACACTGGTAATTGTTGTCTGGGTCGGCATCATCATCGAGTCAACTTCGAAAAGCATTGCGCAGTTTATCGTTGGCCGGATCATAATCTACTTTAGTGTTGGCATTGCTGAAGTCACGTCGACGTGAGTCAAGGTCCCCTCCTATTCTTTTCAAATGCTCACTCTTATATTCACATCTACTAACTCGGCCAGTGGCTATCAATCCGAAATTGTCCCCGCTGCGATGCGTGGCACTGTCGTCGGCTCCATCCAGCTCTTCAATTTGTTTGGACAAATATTTGCCGCCGGCATCAACCGCGGGTTCTCGACCAATGCCACAAGCACAGGCTGGATCGTCCCGGTGGCCATCCAGGCCGCCATTCCTGTCCTGATCTTTGTCGGCACCTTCTTCATCCCCAGCTCGCCTCGTTGGCTGCTGAGCAAAGGCCGCAAGGACGAGGCCGTGGCCGTGCTGGACCGCATCCGACCCGCTGAGGACGTGCAGGCGGGTATGAGCCGGCTGGAGATTGATGCTATTGAAGAAGCACTGGAGCATGACCAAGAGAAGGCGCCATGGACAGACATGGTCAAGGGCACGAACCTACGGCGGTCTGTCATTGCCGTCGGCCTGCTCGGTATCCAGCAGTTCCTCGGACAGGGCTTCGTTTCGGGCTACTCTCCTCGCTTCTATGCAACTGTTGGCTTGTCCAAGAACGCCTTCAACTACAATATTGGCTCGTCCACCATTGGATGGGGCGGCTGTCTTATCGGCATGATTGCGAGCGACTTTATCGGCCGCCGTCCTATTCTGATCTGGGGCGCTTTTGCTCAAACCGTCTTCCTGTTTCTGGTGGCCGGCGTTGGTCTCGCCAAGAACCCAGACGGCACTGATGGTCGTGCACTCGTGGCCGGCGTCATGCTGTACTTTTTCTTCTACTCGGGAACCTGGGGTCCCTTGGTCTTTACTGTTGCTGCCGAGATGGGCTCGGCCGGTCTGCGTGAAAAGACACTGTCACTGGGCATTGCCTTGAATGTTGTCACTGCCTTCATTGTCAGCTTTTGTGTTCCCTACATTCTGAACGATATCGAGGCCAACATTGGCTGGGTCTTTGGTGCCATTGCCTTTGGGTGTGGTGTGGCGACCTACTTTTGGGTCCCTGAGACGAAAGATCGGTCGCTTGAAGAGCTCGACGAGTTGTTCCAAGCCCGCACGCCTGCTCGCAAATTCAAGACGACCCAGACCTACGGTGCTGGCAGCCGTGTCACTGCTCTAGAGACAACTACCGGTGGAAAACTGCAGCGGTTCGAGGAAGAGAACCGGGAGGAAGTCGAGGAGGTTGTGTAAAAGAAGATACTGCCCCTGATTTGATCACTTTTATCTTCTAGAAAGCCTGGATGTTAAGGAAAGCAATTGCTACCCATATTATTTTCATATTTACTCCTCGGCGTTGTCTATTCGAGACGAAGAAAGCACACCAGGTAAACATTAATACCATGCCGCTTATTGGCGTCACTCTGTCACTAAAAGCTCCAGAAAAGACGCCTGTGAAGCTTGTTTCATCCAAAATTTGAGTTCTTGCATTATTTACCATACATAATGTCCAATGTCTAGACAAAAATTTCTGCTTTCCTACCTCTCGATCTCCATGAATTCCACACTCTCCACCTCACGGATGACGGATAACAGTGGAGAGATTAAGCTTAAACGCCATTTGGCGACGAACTGACGTCTTGGCTCAAGTGGGGAATCGGTGTAAGTAAATGCAAAATCTGGGAGAGAACACTGGAGGAGAAGATGCGCAAAAAATAAAAATACAGAAAAGGGACAAAAATAAGCATGCAGTATTCTGTCCCACTGCTTCACTTGGCCTCCAACCCACCCGGCTACCGGACCCATGTGGCTTTCAAAGCGAAAGCTTGAGTGCTCTTCTGGAGTAGTTCTCAACGTCCGGATGTCGCCCACGCTACAGAAGCTTGTAAGCTCGCATGACCATTCCCAACTAGATGCCAGGAATATCCATGTCGATCATCAAATTGCATTTTCCATTCTCCATTCTGACCAGTCGCTATTTTTCCATTGATTCCTCGCTCCCAATCCATTTTCTCGTTACTTTCCGTTTGCTCCACCCCCGACGTCCGCGAGCCAGCGAGGTCAACATACAATGGAACCGGGATCGGCAGACGGGTGCAGAGGGCCGACATGCATGACCTTTCCTGCCCTTTGATGACGTCTTGAGCTAAGGACGCGGTCGTCGCGGTCGACTCAATGTGCGAAGAAAGCATCCTTGCAATTTTCTGTCTGTTTACTATATTCATCTTATTTCTTGACTGCAGCTTGATGTTGCACCATTCACTACTACGTCGACGGATAACGGTTGGGGCGAGCACGTTCTCCTCGTCGTCTTCGCGGAACGAAACTTGCATGTTGTGATCTAGAGTTCACGGGGTCATAGTCGCAGTCGGGGACAGACAAGTCCAACGTCGTAATAAAATATAGGTAATATTCTTACGGTACAGGAAGTGATCGATAGTGGCTTGTCAGATTGTCTCTTTTCTTGGCTCTCCCTATATATTGTGACACTTTCACGTCCGCTCTCTAGCATCTACTTTCTGTCTGTCAGAAATCATCAACCCACTCAAGATGAGATTCTCCACGCTCTTCACGCTGGCCTCGTCCGCTGTGACTGCCCTTGCAAGCAAGGCCTCTCTGCCGTCGTACCCAATTGTGAGCTATCCTCTACAGCTAATCGCAACGTCAAGCGTCACTAACAACCCCAGGCCAACAGAAACCCATATGTCTCGGCATGGATCACCCACGATCAGGCCCAAGACTTCCCGTCGGCCCGTCCCTACTTCTGGCAGGGCCAAGACCTGACGTGGCAAGTGATTGCCAAGGTCGACACAACGGCCTATTGTCTGTTTAGCTGCACCAATACGACGGTTCCTCCTGCCACACAGCTCGACCTAGAGTTCACCGCGACCACGACGACCGTCACCTTCCAGGCCGGCACGGCCATCTTCACACTCGAGTTTTTCTCGCCTGTCTCGCCAGAAAACTATGTCCGCCAGTCGCTGCCGTTTAGCTACCTGACGGTCAGCGTGTCGGGGCTCAAGGCAAACAAGAAGGGAGTCTTGCCCGTGGTCGATATTATGGGCGAGATCGATGCTACATGGACGAGCCAGGGCAACAATGTGCAAGCCGTTTTCTCCGAGACAAAGGGTGGTTCACGCATCTTTATTGTCAACGGCACCAAGGCCATCACGTTTGGCGAGAACACGCAGATGGCGGGCTGGGGCAATGTCGTGCTCGCGGCGCACACAAAGTACGGCCCTGTCTCGTGGCAGGCAGACACGGGACCCAACAATGCTGCCCAGTTGTCCAACAACGGTACTTTGACGGGCAAGACGACAGGCTACATCCCGAGCAACCATCTGGCTCTGTCGTACCGTCTCAACGGCGCCGGCACGACTTGCAAGCCCGGCAAGAAAAGCCCAGCGCAGTCGGTTACCTTTGTCGTCGGCATCGAGCAAGACCAAGCGTTCAACGTGTACGGCGCACCTCAAGCTTTCTACTATCGCTCAGAAGTGGCCGCTGGTACCGAAGCTGCTGTCGATTACGTCTTCTCCGACTTTGACGCCGCCCGCGCCGAGGGTCTCGAGATTGATGCCAAGATTATCCAGCAGGGCTCCACGTTTGGCGACAACTATACTGACATTCTGGAGGCCTCACTGCGCCAGACGTTTGCCGCGTTCGAGATTGTCATCCCTGCTGATACCCTGGACACCAGCAAGGCCAGTGCGTGGATGAAGGAGATTTCCACTGACGGCAACGTCCAGACCACGGCTGACCTGCTGCCCAAGGCCTGGCCCATCTTTTATGTCTTCTGCCCGGACATTATGCGTCTGCTGCTGAATCCATTGCTCGAGTACTCCTTGACCTGGCCTGCGGAGTTTGGTTTCCACGATTTGGGGAAGAAGTACCCCAACGCCACGGGCGAGACCGTCGCCGCCCAGGAAGCACTGATTGTCGACCAGACGGCCGTCATGCACTGGATGGCCTATGCCTACCAAAAGGCCTCGGGCGACACCGAGTACATCAAGCCGTACCTGGCGCCGCTCCAAAAGTTTGCCGACTATCTTGTGGACAATGGTCTGTACACGGCCGCCCAGCAGTCCTCGGTCGACTCCATTGGTGCCACAGCCAACCAGACTGTACTGGCCATGTACTCGGCAGTGGCTCTCACAGCCTTTGGTGCGCTCACAGATCAGGACAACTACACACAGATTGGCCGCCACTTTGCCGACGTCGTCATGTCTGAGGGCGTTGCAGGTGGCCACGTCACGGCCCACTTTGGCGACCCGGCCACGTCGTGGATCTCAACCTACCCAATGGGCTTTGACAAGATGGTCGGTCTCAACACGTTCAATCAGAGCTCGTACGACCTCCAGAGCGACTGGTACGCCGGTCAAATTTCTACGTATGGCATGCCCTTTGACTCACAGGTCAAGTATGCTGTCGGAGAATTTTTGCCGTGGTGTGCCGTCACGTCTGCTGCTGATGTTCGTGATGGCATCATGAACGGCATCCACGCATTCCTGACTAACGGCGTCAACAACTCGCCAGGGCCCAACTGGTGGTACGTGACACCCAATGCCAATGGAAATAATGCACCGGGAACTTGGCCGGGAACCAGCAACATCAATAAGCCAGTTGTGGGCTCCTACTGGATTCTGTTGGCGCCCGGTTTGTATGAGTAGGAGAGGTGAGGGAATCGATGCCCGCAATCGAGAACGTCACGGTATATATAGTTGTAGACTACAATCAAGCCGAAAATAGAAACGAAAAATTCCAAATCCAAGAACTTCAAAAAAAAAAAAAGAAAGGCGGAACAAAATGGGGGAAAATACAACAAAACGTCAGACTTCTCGGCTTGCAAATAGCCAGCAAGCATTCGGCCGCCCCCGTTCACAGACAATATTGCAGGGCGAAGAATGACAAAAGAAGGGTTGCATTGCTGTGTCATTGGTTATTCAAAAGTGCACTTTTCGAAGAGGAGGGGTATCAGGCAGAAACGCAATGTGCAGTTTTGAGACTGGACGAGGCTGTTTTTTCAGCTGCCCCCTCATGCAGAGACTGCTCAGTTTTGATCTCGCTCTCATCCTGCCAGAACGTTCGAAACAAACTTTACCACATCACGTCGTTCTTGACTACCAACAACACATTCGGTCTACCACCAGCTGGTGGGCAGTTTCTTTCGCCCCAAGTCGACAACCTCTGCCGACCCTAATATCGGCTCTATGCCCTTGTACTTTTGAGACATTGCACACGATGCCGCCATCCTTTGGCAAAATCTTCAGACGCAAAGAAAGGCCGTCTGAGACGACAAATGCCAGCCAAGAATCAACAGCACCGGCCCCTGGCAAGACACCGAAGCATCAGCGTGTAGACGAGTACGACATCAAGGAGTGGTACTGTCCCGACAATCCGACCGTGGACATCTGCTTCCTGCATGGCCTTACCGGCAGTCGTGATGAGACCTGGACGGCTCATGGTGCTACAGAGCCATGGCCACAGGCGCTCTTGCCCGAAAAGCTCCCCCATGCGCGTCTCCTGACGTTCGGCTACGATGCCGACGTGATCCGCGGCGCTGTGGCCTCCAAAGACACCATCGGTAGTCTGGCCGAGGACTTTTTGTACACGCTGACGCGAGACCGCGAAAACGCCGGTGCGCTGCACCGACCTATTGTGTTTGTCGTCCACAGCTTGGGCGGGATTGTCTGCAAGCGGACGATTACGCTGTCGTACCAGAAAAAGGTTGATGCTGTGCTGGGCAGCGTCGTAGCGTCACTTGTGGGCGTCATCTTCATGGGCACGCCGCATAGCGGGTCATATTTTGCGGACGTCGCGGGCTGGTTTGTTGCGGGCATCGGCTTCTTCAAATCGGCCAACCGGAACTTGCTGGAGATTTTGGAAAAAGGAAACGATGTCGCGGCCGACATTGACGTGCATTTTCTGGATGTCTGCAAGGAGGTCGGCGTGGATTCCGCTAATGAGATCCAAATCTTCTGCTTCTACGAGATCCTGCCCCTGCCCGCCTTTGGTAACCGTGTCGTGTCCAAGGACTCGGCCACGTATCGGCAGCACGGCCACGCCAAGATCCACGCCAACCATATGGAGATAGTGAGGTTCCCGTCGGCCACCACACCCGGATTCAAGACCTTTTGCAGCATCCTCCAGCGCTTCATGCGGTCGCCACGAGCGGTCTTCTTGTCTCCCGGCGCATGCCCTCCTCCTCCTCCTCCTTCAGGTGCGCCTCCCGATGATGGGCCAACGCCACCTGGTCCAAAGACGCAACCTCCCAACGATGGAAGCCCACCAGCTGACCGTTCACATTCTTTGGACGGCAGCTATCCATCCGGATCTGCAACGTCCGGGTCTGGCCAACAACAGCAACAGCATGCAGCAGCTCCCCCATCGTCTACAGTCGAAAACGGAAGCACATCGACTGCATGCTACTACCTTCCATTTCAAAAGAACCCCAACTTTGTTGGTCGTGAGTCCGTGCTGCAGGAGCTGCAGACGCTCTTCTTTGAAGACAACTATTCAAACATTGCCCTCCGCGGTCTTGGAGGCGTAGGCAAGACGCAGGTGGCCAATGCACTAGCCCATTGGGTCAAGCAGAACAAGCCAGGATACTCAGTCTTTTGGGTGCCGGCACTGAGCAGCAGCAGTTTTCAAAAGGCCTACGAGGCCATTGCAGCTAAACTTAACATTATTAATGAGCCAAGACGAGGCACGCAGGAGGATCGCCGCGACATTAAGGACGTGGTCTGCGCCCACTTAAGCTCCGACGAGGCTGGCCACTGGCTTATGGTGGTGGACAATGCCGACGATCCGGAGCTGGTTTGTGGTAATGTGTCGGACCCGCTCGGGGAGTATATTCCTAGAAGTGACAAGGGACGCGTCTTGATCACAACGCGCACCGCACATGTGGCCACATCGCTCGCCAACGACACCGTGGTCCTTAACGAGTTCGACCTGCCACAGTCCAAAGCGCTGGCCGCCAAGCTACTCAAGCGGAAACCGCCCCAGACTCAAGGGGATAAGGAAGCCCTCGATGATCTACTGCGCGAGCTTGTCTTTCTGCCCTTGGCAATAACGCAGGCTATGGCTTACTTGAACGTGTCCGGCCTGTCGACCACTGCGTACCTCGGCCTGCTACGCCGCACCGAAGTGGACCGGCTGGATCTTCTCAGCAGGGAAGCACAGGATAATACACGGTACAGGGAGTCCCGCCACGCCATTGCCGCCACGTGGCTGGTGTCCTTTGATCACCTGCAGAAAAGCAGCCCGGATGCCGTCACGCTACTGGGATTCCTCTCGCAGATCCAGCCCAAGGCCATCCCGTTTACTCTGCTTCCCCGCTTCGGCTCTTCCGACGCCGGCACCACCAATGTCGTTACGGAGCTCTGCGAGTACAACTTCATAACGATGCAGGGTGATGATATGCTGGACATGCACAGCCTGGTACACATGGCCGCCCGCAGCTGGTTCCATAATAGCGGCCGGTCGGAAGAAACGGCACAGGCGGCGCTGGAGCATGTTCGCGCCATCGTCCCAATTCCTGATTATGCGCATCGCCATCGATGGAGGCTGCTTCTACCGCATGCGCTATACATGGTACGCGATAGCAAGGCTATCGGCACAGAGGCCGCCTGCTATTTATGTCTCGAGGCCGGTCGCCTTCTGCTGTTTGATGATAACTACAGCGCTGCGCTGCAGTGCCACGAGCGTTGCGCGGCATATGCGCAAGGAAGCCTACCGGAAATAATGCCTTTGCAGCAGTTTTATCTTGGGCAAGCCTACAATGCAGTCGGCCAGTACGCAAGGCGGTGGAGGTGCTGGAACATGCCAATGCGTTAAACACAACGGACGTGCACTACCACGTCAATGAAAATTTGCTGATGCTCGAACTCGGCATTGCCTACCACGGAATAGGCCAGTACGAGAAGGCGATAGTCTTGCTAGAGCATTCCGTGGCAGCCGAACACGAAGAAAACCCCTGGCTGCTTGGTTCACAGGTCGCTCTAGCTTCCACATACCGCACCTTGGGCCGCTTTGAAAAGGCGTTAGAGTTGTTGGAACACGTTGTCCGCGTGCAGGCGTATTTGGCAGAAGACAATCCGGGCCGGCTGGCCTCGCAGTTCGAGCTTGCTCGCCTCTACCAGGACTCTGGCCGGCGCAAAGAAGCCATTGTCCTCATGGAGCACGTCCTAGACGTCCGGCAACGTATCTACCAGGACCGCATGGATCCCCACAACACGCACTTGACTCTTTCGGACATGTACCATCACGACGGCCGGCTCCACAGCGCTATCCAGATTCTAGAAAAAATAGCACGTGGCCAAAATCACCAAGCCGAAGACGATCCAGGGCGGATCACACTGGAACATCGTCTGGCGGTACTGTACTATAACGACGGCCAAAACCAGCGTGCTTTGGAGCTGATAAAGCACGTTGCTAGCGTACGCAGCAAGCTCCGGGAAGACGACCACGACCGGCTGGAATCGGAACACACGCTTGCCATGTGCTCCTTCGAGGCCGGCCACGTGGAACAAGCGCTGACCTTGATGGCGCACGTGCTCCAGATGCGCACAGCGCTATTACCCGAAGACGACGCTGGTCGCCTCGAGTCGATGCATGAACTAGCATGGTATAAGTTCGAGTCTGGAAAAAGACAAACGGCTCTGAAACTGATGGAACGAGTTGTCGAACTGAAAAGCAAGGTAGCGGAAGACAACCCAAGACGCATCGCATCTGAGAGGTGTGTGGCGTGGATGCGAAGAGAGCTCGCCGAATCGATGACCAGCGCAAGAGTCGAACAATGACTGGAGGCGACGAGACACGGGCTGCTATAGACACCGGGCCGTACATTGTGTCTCGGCTGGTAGGCGGAGATGAATGTACGCAGGGACGAGAGGAGAATGGGCAGAATATTATCTACGGCTAGTCTTATAGAAGTTGCAGGTAGGGGTCAGGTTAAGGACGAAGACGGAGCTGGAGGAGCTACAATACATGATTCAGGCAGGGGTCAGAGTAAATACATAATTCAGGAGGTATGCGGTGTCGGGCATCAGCCATTCGACGGTGTGGCTGATCGGCGCTTTGAGCCGCATTCGAAGTGTTCTGAGCGTCTCGCCACACCCAGCTAATTAACAATCGCCAGTCGTGGAGAATTGTTTAATTTTCCCAAGATTGAGTCCTGCGCGACGTCGTCCAAGTTGGTGAATCTGTACTACGGTATCGCCGTATAGGTCACTGCCAATGTAAAATTCGATCTCTTCCCAACAGAGCACTCGTTCTATCAGCCATCGTCCTATCGTCCAGCCTTTTGCCAGGAGGACAAGTTGTTAGTAGAGGGCCGTAGGCTCGCTCGTGTCCTGAGAGCAACAGTAGCCAAGTCAATTGTGGTATTCGCCCTTGATCTTGCTGACGTCGAAGGTTCCGAGCACAAACAGAAACTCGTAGGTTCGGGCACCTGTGAACATCTGAAGCCGCTGGATTGTAGTCGTCGTCGAGTCGGTCAAGGCCGATCTTGAAAGTGGTCTTGTCGTCGCGCACCCGTCGGTAGTGAGAGAAAGGTAGAGAAAGCCATCTGGGCCCAGGAGCTTGACAGGCAGCAAAGCTACCACCTCAAAACGGGGAAACAAAAGATGCAAACAAAAGAATGATATTATCAAAAAAAAAAATTGATTTTGTCTTCTGCTCAACTCTATTCCCCCCCTTTGGAGTTGTTTATTTGTTTATCTCCTTGTTTCCTTCACCATCCTCTCCGGCCAGGCAGGCACTATTGGGGCCAGCAGCAGTGGTGGCGGTGGCGGGACCGCCTGTGGCTGGGAAGTGGCTTCCGGGTCGGGGGCGGCTCGACCGGCCGGCGCCATGTTCTGTACTTGGAGCCGGAGATGAGCAAGGCCGATCGTCTGGTGTCTCTGGATACAGTTTCTGTCTAATAAACCTTGTGGAATTGAATACATAGCAGAAGCAATTAGCATTCAATCGTATCCAATATTGAAAATATAGACAGCAGGATACAGAGCTACCAATATTTATAAAAACACAGTCTGCTATTTTGGCGTCCGATCATGGTGCCATTCGGCCTCGTCCTGGCCCATCGGCCATTCGTCGGTGTCCTCTAGTATCCAGTCGATAATTTCGTTGGACAGTCCGCCAATGGATGTCAGTTTTCGACGGACTGCCGCGGCCCACCAGTCATGCTGCTGTGGCGGTACGGTGCGTGTTGACACGGTGCGGCCATGGGCTCCCGGATCAACCAGCGATAATGTCAGCCACCGAACATGGCCCGGCTGGTTAGCATCCACGAGGCAAAATGGATTGATGCGGTGTCCAAGAGCAGCAGGAAATGCCACAACACGGCCCTCCCGCATAGCCACGGTGCCAATGTCTTGAAAATCATAAACGCCATATCCCTCGTTCCACAAGTCGCTCACGGGCATGCCAAGCACCTCGGCCAGGGCGTCTTTGTCATTGTCCTTGCCGACCAGGTGCGGCGGTACATTGTGCCAATCGTACTTGTAGGCCTCGTCGTAACGGTATTCTGTGATATCGGACTGTGACTGTCGAAAGGCCAGATGCGGCGTAGTCACATTCGTCAAATCAAACGCCACCATGGCCGTCGCCACGATGTTGTCCTCCACGCGAGACCATCCGTCACTGTCCGGCGGCTTGCCAAACTGGCACACGGCCTTGTTCTGGGTCACAGCTTCGGCAAAGGCTTCCTTTGTTTTCTGTGCATAGATCGCCTGCCATGTTGTCGCACCGGGTCCATAAGCTGGCCCGTCTGGCGTAAGTGCAATGCTGTTGATGGCAACGAGCACTTGCAGGCCTTGCTCCTGAAACTGTTGGACAGGGTCGATTGCCTTTTTCTCGTGCGCGAGCATTGCCTCCTTCCAATCATCGTACAAGCCGGGCTCTGGGTGTCGGTGGATGATCCGCTGGCGCGTCTTATCGCAAAGCCGGCCCCACATATCCTCATCGTCATCGTTGTTGATGCCATCTTTGCCGTCTCCTCCACCATAGTCCTGGAGATACTCGTTGGCTTTCTGCCACACGTCCGAGTTAAGCGGAGGTAGAGACAAATGTTCCTTGCCAATGACGTCATGGAATCCGCATTCTAGAAAGTATTCTTCCCGGTATCGTTCTCGACTGCCAACCGGTAGTTGATCGATGGCAACCTTGGCCTCGCGGTATTCTTTCTTCCTTGCCTCGGACGGCACACGAAAAGCCACGGCCCAGTGAGGCAGCTCATTTTCGTATGCCAAACCGCGGACAACGATGCGCAGCGGCGCCCGCCAGTGCCCGCCGTTCACAGCAAGGCAGTCACTCCATGGCCAGATCACGTGCGCGAGGACCTGCTCAATGGCCCGGTAGAGGTTCTTGTGGTCGGGGTGCAGGTTGTTAATGTAGGATGTGATTTGCACGCCGACCGTCGTCTTTGTATCCTGTCCGGTGAATGCCACTTCGCAAGGCAGTGGCAGATATTGGTGCCGCTCCTGTTTCGACTGGTATGTTTCCAGCGCGCTCGAGTTGGCACCGTACGATGCCAACACGTTATCCAGTGCGACTGTGTTGCCGTCTGATAAATACTGTGTGCGGCCATTCACTAGTGGGTAGAGTCGAGGATCAACCAGGGCTGCAATTCTGTATTCTGACTCGGTAAGCCTCGGACCGAGAACGAGAGGTTGACCGTCTTCGTCTTCCGTCGGCATGTCCCAGTGGGCAGTGAGGCGGTCAAGGACAACGTTGGCTGGCGTCGGCTCGCCGCTGTCGGAATAAAAGTCGTCCAAATTGCCAAACATACCGTCCTCTGTCTCTGCCTCGATCTCTGCCAACACCTCTGCTTGCACATTTGTCTGCGTGTCTGCCTGTGCCTCGCCATGCACTCCTGCAGTTGCCTCCGTTTGCACGATCTCAAGGTACTCTGTAAATGGAGGGACATCAGCGACCTCGACTGTGACATCAGTTACAGGCGAGATATGGCGACGCGGGAGGGGTAGACTAATCGTTTTCGGCGAGTCGAGCCACTCTCGCCATGCTTGAGCCTGTGGTTCGTGCTGCTCTCGCTGCTTTCGGAGGATTCGTCGTTGTTCGTGGTATTCGTACTCGTCAAGTAGGGGCTTGATTCCTTGCCGGAGGACTGAACAAGCGTCCTGTAGCGCTGCCGTTGCGTCCACCTTGCATACGCACAGCCCCGTGTCTAGTACACGAACGTATCCCCGGTCTTTGTAATCGGCGGCTTTGTCGCGTAGTTCACGGACGATCCACGGCCACGTCGTGCCTTGCAGGAGACGGGGGTTGGCAACTAAGTCGCTCTCGGTGATTTCGTTGCGCCACTGTACGATGACGGCGTCGTCAAAGATGTCTTCGAACCAGGTCGGCTTGTCAGTCAGATGCTCCATCACGACGGCCATGGCGGACTCCTGCGCCGTAACAATTGGCGGACTTGGTTCGCCAGACCGCAGGCTGCGGAACCTGGCAGAGCTCAGTCTAGCAAGCTCGATGCCTCTATCTCTGTCGGACAACATCTTCGCAGGAGAGGTCGCTCATGGCGTCTGTGTCGAAAAGCGATGCATGATGACGATGGCTGTTGAGAGCTCTGGGGCAAGCTGTCGGGACAAGTAGCAGCCATTGCAAATACCTGCTCACGCGCTGTGCCGCGCAAACAAGATTATCCGCAGACCCGTCTTGTTCCAGGCAATCGTGTGTGTCCGACACGTGGAAATGATAGTAGTCAGTTATTTGTGGCTCAGAGATGGGCGAATGTGTTCTGTAAATAATACCGTTTGCCCTGTCAGTCGCTCCTGTCATTTATGGCTGCTAAATTCCGCGCGCGGCCGGGGCCGTAGCTCCCTGGGCCGCCACGATCCACAGTAAATATCCATTGCACCTTCCACTGTCAGCGGCTGGTGCATCTTCGCAACGAAATGGCTTTCGTTGAGGGGTCGGCTTGTGTTGTCTTGGCCTGTTGGTGAGGCAGTGGGGGCCATATCCGTACCACTAGCACAACGACACTGGATACTTGAGGCCTGACAAACGAGCAAATCGAAAAGCAGTCGCTGCGACAGGCGTCGGTGGTTTAGTGGTAAAATCTGTCGTTGCCATCGACAGGCCCCGGGTTCGATTCCCGGCCGACGCATGATGAATTTTTTGACTTTCAGTTCTTTTTTTTTGTCTATTTTTACCTCCCAGGTTCTTTCTTCATGGATTTGTACAACCTGCTGTTGGTGCATTCTTCTTTTTCTTTTTTTTTATATTTGTTGTCCCATGAATTCCATCACTTAGGACCAAACACTGGCTTCCTTTATTGTTTCTGTCCATCCCTCCAAACTTAAATGCCTCACTGGACAAGTGGACTGGACCAAGCAATATTTGTGCAGCCCCCGAATCACAATGTGTCGTCAAATCCCACACCTCACGACTCACACGTAAACCCACAACCATGCGAACTTTCTTCAGCCTTACGCCATAAACAAAGCGATGTGCACCCAGGCGCAGGCGGACTATTTGACGACCACAGCGCCCTTCTATCAACGTACATCCTTGGAAGACAAATACACGACCCACGCCATGGAAGGACGAGTCCTCAAGACACGAGCCCGAGTGGTCAGCAGTGAAGATGAAGAGGAGCAGCACCCGCCGAAACGAGCACGGTTGGCGCGACGGAACCTAGCACGACTAGAAAAGTCGACCTCAACAGCGGCGTCGACCATACAGGCTAGTGAAGACGTCTTCCTTCTCCCGGGCAAGTCGAAACCGCCCAGCAACTTGGAGGAGATCCGCCAACGTCTTGACCAGCCACACGACACACCATCACCGCCCGAGTCCCGATATGAGCTTTACGTGGAAGCCGTCGAAGCAGCCGAGACCGAAGCAACGATTGTGTCGCAAGTAGAGCGACTGCTCAAGCATCCCGAGACCAAGGGTTACCGCCTTGTACTCAACCAGGCCTTTTTGGCTTACCCTGAAGATGCTGGCTTCAACGAAGGCCTCGAGTCACCACAGCCAAACATTGTCGAAGGCCTGTCCTTAAATGAGTACCGATGGTTTCCTGTGCGCCATGCTTGATCGAATTACTCAATATTGGAAAAACTGGCTGCGGCTGTGAGGCACAATTAGAGACTGTAAACAGAAAGCCTCGGTGAGCATGTCACCCTCGCAAGACTTGAACTTTGGTTTGAGCGGGCAGAGGCAGAGCGAGTGGACAGAGCACAATAAAATCGTTGGCCTGGGCCTCGCGCGTGGCGGACTCTTCGATGGTGCTTAGTTTCGAGTCGGCGAACGCGGGGA
>JANSLP010000447.1:0-22289 GCA_029298735.1 Ophiostoma sp. CBS 140.51
GCCGGAGGCGGTGTCGTGGCAACGTGGTGTGCCTGCGAGATGACGGTGTAGAAGAGCCGTTGCAGGATCGTGTCAACGGCCGCACCCACGCGGTCATCTGCCTTGTATACGATAGAGAGGGCGGTGGTGAGGGCGTCGGCGTGTCCATTCGGGATCCCACAGATCTTGGCAACGTCCTCCGGGACGGCGGTGGTGAGTGGTCCGGTAAGCGGCCGGGTGGTGTGCTCGGTGGCTGTGTTTTGCGGGATCGTGGGGGTAGTGGGTGTATCGTTTCGGCCGGGCGGCGTAGAGGGAGTGGCGGACGTCGTGGCGCCCGACGTACGGCTGCGTTTAGTCGGGGAGCGTTGTAGGCTTTCGGGGGCGGTGATGACGTCGTTCGTGGGGCGGTGCAATGGGCTGCCGGCCGGTGTCAAGCTGTCTGCAGTGGGAGGCCGAGCGCGCTTATTGGCCGTCGTCGGGGGTGGCGGGGCGGCTATGCCGCGGAGCCGTGCCGAAGCGGCCCGTGGCGCGCTGACCGCGGCGGTGGGCATGCCGGCGGCAGTGCGGGTGGCACGGGGTGTCGGGATGGACAATAAGGTAGTAAAGTGGTGATCGAAACGATAAAAGATTTGTGATATTTTGTCTCTTTATTTATTGATTTAGATTATACTACTTGTCCTTTTGTTTTTAAAAGAAACTTTCAAGAGATCGTATAAAATAAAATAAAATATAAAATAAAATAAAATCCTTCGTAAAAAAAAATAAACATTTTACTCAAGCTATCTACCGGTGCCCCATTCTTTTAGATTGTTCCCTTCTCCAAAAACTTGGTGGGAATGGCCACTGGCTTACACCGAAGGTACTCGGCCACCAGCTTCCCAAGAACGTCGTAACTGCTGGATGAGTTCACACCACGGTCGAGGTGGTCACGCAGCAAGAAGTGAACAGCACGGACGCCCGGGATCTCGAACCGGTCCACTGCGCCACCGTTGTATTCTTTGTCAAGGAGACTCTGCACTTCCGTGACAGTCAAGAACGACCGCAGCCAGTCCCACTCCTCCTGGTCTCGCGCCCAGAAGCCTACATTGCAGTCTGAACTCTTGTCTCCGGAGCGTGCGTGCACAATCGAGCCCAGAGAGGCCACCTTTGTTGGGCCCCAGCTCGTCAACGCTAAGGGTGACTGTGTCTCGTAGCTCTCCTGCCGGCGTGGATACTCCTGCACGGTGGAAGGTGCACTGACAGGGACACGTTGGCCGTCATGGGTCCAGACAGTGTGCTCAATCTCGCTCTGGGGGAAGAGAGATACCCAGTATCTGAATTGTAAGTATTGGCAGTCATTAAAACAAACACTTCCTCTAGACGGATGTACTCACTCAAAGAACGGCTTGCCAACAGCCTGACGCATATCCGTTCCCGGTGTACCGCCCGGATAGCCCTGCAGGCAATTCTCAATGCAGAACTTTGCAAACGTCGGGTGGTCGGGTGAGATGTCTTTGTTCTTTCCAGCAGACACCATGTCGGGATTACGGGTCTGGGTGAAGATGCGGAGCTCGACAGTAGCCTCACTCAAGGAACGCGGCTTCTCAGCCACGCTGCCCGTCAGATTGAAGCTCAACGTGGTGAACTCCTTGCGGTACTCTCCCATGGAAGCAACTGTTTGTGCTTCCACCATCTGGACCTTTTCTTGAATATCGAGGCCCGTCAAGAAGTAGTGAAACTCGGCTTGCCAGCCGCCCTGGGCGGTGATGCCGACTTTGGTCGTCGGCGGTGGCGGGAGTCCCTGCACGCCCTCGATGCGCACGCGGTCCGCTGCCTCTTGCACGAGGTGGATCTTGTCAATGCGTGCCGTGACGTCCGAGTTGTAGTACAGCGGGCCTTGAATTTCATACAGAAGCTGGGCAGTCACTGTGTCAGTCGTGACCAGACCACCGGTGTTTTGCTCCTTGGTGATGACCACCTGGCCGTCGGCAGCAATCTCGGCAATGGGGAAGCCAAGATTAGTGAAGTTGTTGCCAGACTGGAGTAGTTCCTTCTTGAATCCAGTGTAAGCACCACCGGTAATGTCTGTTTTGTTAGCACATGTTTTTATACTGTGTGGTCTTTTTTTCTCCTTTCTGGTTGATACGTACAAGAACTGCACTCAATGAGGTGACCAGCTACGAGGGCATTGGCCAGCTTCGTAAAGTCTTCTCGTGCCCAGTTATGCCACCACATAGCAGCACCAATGACTGGAGAGGCATCTGAGACACGGCCACAGATAACAATGTCCGCCCCTCGACGCAGAGCCTCTGCAATGCCGACACCACCCAAGTAAGCCTGGGCAAAAATTGGCTCGGCACCCCAGTCTTGGATGGGAGCATCCGCCGGCAGTGACAAGAATTTCTCGCCACTTTGCAAGAGCTTCTTAAATTGGTCTGTGACGTTGTCCCCAGTCACCCACGAAACCTTGAGGTTGGTGCCTTTGTCCTTGCAGAGCTGCTGGATCCGCTTGGCCATGGCCTCTGAGTCACAAGCGCCTGCATTGACGGCGACCTTTTGTCCGTGCTTAGCAATGTTCTGAATGCCTGGCGACAACATCGTGATAAACGACTGCTCGTATGCCTCGGTCTCTGCCCCGGCCTTGATACCTTCCAGCTTCTGTGAGCCGCGGAGGGTCATGCTGACCTCACTGATCCAGTCGCCAAAAATGACATCGATGG
Source organism: Ophiostoma sp. CBS 140.51 (assembly GCA_029298735.1). Classification (NCBI taxonomy): domain Eukaryota; kingdom Fungi; phylum Ascomycota; class Sordariomycetes; order Ophiostomatales; family Ophiostomataceae; genus Ophiostoma; species Ophiostoma sp. CBS 140.51. The sequence continues at coordinate 2,679 of JANSLP010000447.1, forward strand.
TCGGGTCCTTTGAAAAGTCTTCAATGGCCCGGAATCGGTCAAAGACGCCGCCGGATACGCCTGCAATCCGGATCGGACGCTTGGGAGAAGTCATGGTGATGTGGTGTGAGGTGAGAGGTGGAGTGAGTAAAACCCAAGATGTAGAGTATATAGACAATCGTAATATTCTAGGTTTGAACTGGTAAGAAAATTAAAAGATGGTGAAAAACTTTGAAGTCTAAGTGTTGGTATCCTTGAATCACCAACCAGTGTTTGATAGACACAGAGCTTACACACAAGGTATTGAATAACAACAATGGACAGACTAAGACGCGATAAGCAGCCGGATGATACGATCCAGACTATCCTGATTTTAAGACCAGCGAGTCAGATTCCAAGCAAGGCAACAACTCGATATGGAGCAAACGGGAAGACACACATCGACAAGCGACTAACACGGACAACAATACGAGTACGGCATGAGATACAAAGTACCTACTCCGTATGTGTTTGACATGTACTTCGATCCTGCTGAAGACAAGGGCCATCGACGTCAAGAGCTCCACCCCCCCAGGCTGACATGGACACTTGGGGACACTTGTGAGTGGGGGTTGGCTCCATCTGTGCAAATTTTCAGGACTCCGGACCAAAAAGTGGATATCACCTCCGCATTCTAACCCCAACATTTAGGAGAATAAGTGCCCACAGCATGCCAACAACAAGGAGACTACAGGGGTGCGGTGGCCCCTTCAACGATTGGGCAGCTTGGGAAACGATTTTCCGTCGGTAGATCGGACGCTGGAAGAGCGAGAGCAACATGTCGAGCCCTTCCAGGCCCCACGCCCTCGCTCCATCCACTAGGCGGGCGTGTAGACAGAATGAACAAACAATGCATATGCATTACAAGTCATGTAAGATAGCGGAGGTCGTTGTACGAGTAACTTGTAAGAAGGGAAACGGTGAACGCCGTTTGGTAGGGCCAGTCCACAAAGAAGAGCCTCATATATGCCTTCTCGCGGCCAATGGCTTTCTTGCTGTTTCTTATTCACAACACTTTTTGACCAAGTAATCGAGCGACAGTTCACGGCACACTTCCTCTACATCGCAACAATGGCAGTTTTACAGTTTGCCACGAGTAACCCAGCCGGGTTGGGCATTACGAGCATCGTCGCTTTGGCAGCAGCACTGACGGTATGTGGATAGGGAAGATGCTCTGTCCATTTTCACCTGCTAACATACATAGGGCATCATCTACACTCTTTGGAAGGGTATCTACAATCTGTATTTCCACCCACTGGCACGGTTTCCAGGACCATTCTTTGCCCGCGCCTCACCTGTAAGTCTTGCCAGCCTCGACCAAATATTGAAGTACCAGCTAATTCAAGATCTCTCTCTCTTTTGCAGTACCCCAATGTCTTCAACCTTATCCGTGGCCGCATTCCATTTTGGATCAAGGCCTGCCACGACCAACATGGCCCCATCGTCCGTGTTTCTCCCAACGAACTGTCGTTTGACAACGAGGCTGCATGGAAAGACATCTACGGCAGCCGTCCTGGCCACCTCAACTTCCACAAAGATCCTGTCCATGTCGGCAGTATCGAGTCGGTGCCTGGTGTGTCGACAATCACCATGGCCAACGATGCAGACCATGCTCGTCAACGCCGCGCTCTCTCGCACGCATTCTCGACCAAGGCCCTGATGGAGCAAGAGCACATCATTCGCTCGTACATTGACGTGTTCTCGGACAAGATGAAAGACTTTGCTCGCAAAGGCACACCCGTCAACCTCGTTGCATGGCTGGCGTATTGCACGTTTGATATCATTGGCGATATGGCTCTGGGTGAGCCTTTTGGCTGCATGGACAATGAGGACTTCCGCTTCTGGGTGCCTTTGATCAGTGCATCCATTAAGGCTGGTGCTTTTGAGCAAGCTACACGTCGTGTCGCTCAGACTGGTGGCACCACGCAAAAGCTGCTTCTGAAATTGATTCCCGACCGTATCCGTGTTACTAGGCGCCAGCACCTTCAATACAGCAAGGAGAAGATCCTGAAGTAGGTTGAACAACCCCTCTCTCTGACGTTTCTCTGCGATACTAATATTCTCCTAGGCGCATGGAACAGACCCAGTCGGATCACAAGGACTTCCTCTACTATCTCATCAAGCAGCTCGAGAACGGCTCTATCGGAAAAGACGAGGTCATTGTCAACGGCGCCCTCATGATGTAAGCCGCCTTCAACCTCCACACCTTCCCTATCTTGTCACTCCTCTTCTAATTAAAATAGTATTGCCGGTACTGAGACGACGGCTGGATTCTTGGCTGGTCTATTCAACCATTTGCTGCGCGACCAGCGCGTCCTGGACACGCTTGTGCGTGAAATCCGTGACAACTTCGAGTCTGACAAGGACCTCAGCTTTGAGCGTCTGCGCCAGCTGCCGTACCTCATGGCCGTTATCGACGAGGGTCTGCGCATCTTCCCCAGTGCTCCTATCGGATTTGCACGGACGGTCCCTATCGGCGGTGACACGGTTGATGGCGTCTTCATTCCGGGGGGCACCACAGTTTCTGTCCCCATGTGGGGTGCTACGCACAGCGAGCGCAACTTCAAGGACCCCTACAAGTTCTTGCCGGAGCGCTGGCTGAACAAGGAGACAAGCACCGACAAGTTTGGCGCTTCCAACCCTTTCTCGCTCGGTCCCCGTGGCTGCATTGGCCGCAACTTGTCTATGATGGAGATGTGCCTGATTATTGGTAAGCTGCTCTGGAACAACGACATCTCCATGGCCGGTAAGCAGGATGCCTGGGAGCCCGCCAGGGACTACCCGGGTCTGCATGTTTACAACAACTGGATGAAGCCTGGCTTGTACGCCATATTGACTCCGCGGAAGCAGTAGAATACAGTGGGGGTTGGGTGGGGGAATATGAGGAGATTCTGGGGGTATGTGTGTAGTTGGGGGATAATGGCCAGCTTTTAGACTGTCTTGCTTTGGTCTCTTTTGAAAATATGACTTGTTCAGAATACTGTACTGTTCTTTTCTGTTCAAACAAGTTTTCGTCTTCTTTTGCCTTCTTTTCAACTTTCCACTTCTTACGTGCTTTTTGTTCCCTTTCTTGGCCATATTCAATAGTTCATTGGCAAGGCATCTCACATACTGTGAATAATCGATAGACGGATAAATTGGAATAAATATAAAGTATATACAAATTGGGCTCATTTTCTATTACGTGCAGCTAGCCTCTCTTCATCTTCCACCAGCATTCAACCCTCGTGGTCGTACGCAGCCAAAATACGGTCAAAGTACTCCTTCTGCATCTGCTTCAGCTCCGGGTGTGTAGCCACAAACTCCTTGTTGTCGATGATGCCCTGGACAGTCATGCGACCGACATCGGCAGCAGGGATACGACGAGCCGCACGTTTCTCGGCGTCAAAAGGCTGCGACTTGCCGTACTTTTCGGGACGGGAGCGCTCGCACTTCATAATGTTGGTGGTCGTGGCAGCAACAATCACGCTGGTGACGCCAACGTTGTGCTCCAGTGCCTCGAGACGGAGAGCAGCACCGAGGGCCATGACGCCAGACTTGGCGGCTGTGTAGGGGCCGTGGTGGGCAAACCAGGTAGGGTTCATGCCGGCTTGCGAACCAACAAGCACAATGTGGCCAGACTTGCGAGCGACCATCTCCGGGTACCATGTCTGGATGCAGTAGGACGGGCCGTAGAGACACACGCCAAAGACCCAGTCCCAGTCCTCCGGGCGGTGGTTGACATACGGTCCCCCAGTCGTAACGCCCGAGCTGCAGACCACAATGTCGACCTCGCCAAATTTTTCTGTGGCCTTGTCGTGCAGGTTTTGCACATCGGCGCGGTTGGACACATCGCATACGACTGTGAGAACCTCGGCACCGGCCTTGCGCAGCTCCTCGGCGCCCTCCTCGAGACGATCTGCGTTGGTGGAGGCAATGATCAGCTTGGCCTCGCCTGCCTTGGCCAGCTCGAGGGCAATTGCCAGGCCAATGCCTGTGCCGCCGCCGGTGATGACGGAAACCTTGCCCTTGAGATCCTTCATGATGTTCGGTTGTGGTGGGGTAAATTGGGTGGTAATTGTTGGAGGAGAGGGTGTTGGGGTCGGAGTGGATGAATTGGTAGACGATGTTTGAAAACTCGGTTGGTTTGTTGATTGTTCTGAGAGTTTTCTTGTCCGAAGTGTGCGGTCAAACGCTTTGTATTATACAAAAGCCAAGCTTCCTGTATCACGACACCTTTTTGTTTCATTTTTTGTTCAAGCTGGACCACTTCTCCAACTGTGTCCTGCTTCCCCAATAATCGCTCCACGCCCACCGCGTATTTGCTGGGATGAAGTTATCCGCCAAGTCAACAATGTAGAGGGGCTTGATTACGAACACCAGCTTGTCCATCCTGGGCACAGGTTTGTAATCTAGCGCTATTCCGGAAGATGCACTTGCGTTGAAGGCACAGATTGGTGTAAGTCGTGTTAGTCGTCCTAGTGCCTTTAGACCACGAGTCAGTGCTTTGGGCTGTTTGGCAGTGGACAATGGTTGGGAATAGTGAGCTAGCAGTGGGGAAGTGGGAGGATGATGGAAGATGTAGTTCCTCAGAATTGGAGAGCATCAAGCACCCATCGTTAATTGCTGGCCAGCTTAGAAATAAGAGGAGGACAGACGTCACAGGTTAACAACTCAGGTCGAGAGTTTGACGAACGAAGAAGAAACCAAGTCACGCAAGGCGAACGACGAACGACGAAATAAAATTCCGAAAAATGAAGAACACTCAACCGTCGACCAATACCTCTTGCAACATGTCTGCCGTTACAGCATCAAATCTTTTCAGTGTCAAGGACATGGTCTTTGTCGTCACCGGCGGTGGCACGGGCATCGGCGAGATGATAGCGCACGCGCTGGACGTCAACGGTGCCAAAAAGGTGTTCATTCTGGGCCGCCGCCAAGACAAAATCGACACAGTTGCTGCCGCCGCTGCTAACAAATCCATTGTTGCTGTAGCATGCGATGTTTCTTCTCAGGAAGATCTGGGCCGTGCTGTCGACCTTATTGCGACTCAGACGCCGTTTGTCAATGTCGTTCTCGCCAACCACGGCGCCACAGGACCGACTATTGACGACCTGCCGCGCGATCACCAAATGTCAGCGGCCGAGGTACGCGACTTCTTCTGGAAGACGCCCATGGCCGATTTCACCGATACGTATGCTGTCAACTGCAGCTCGGTGTTTTACTGCTACATGGGCTTCCTCAAATTGCTCGCTGCGGGCAACGCGCTGGACGAGTCGCCAACCAAGGCACTCGGCATCGACAGCCAGTTTATCGTCACGAGCAGCATTGGCGGCTTCTCGCGCATTCCCGGCATGGGCTACGCCTATTCTACCAGCAAAGCCGGCGTCATGCACATGGTCAAGATGCTGGCCTGTAACTTTGCGCACCTGCACATCCGTGTCAACTGCATTGCACCCGGCATCTACCCCAGCGCCATGTCCAATGTGAGTGGTGCAACAATGAAGAGGAGGGGGGAAAACAGATGGTACAGAAACTAACTTGACCAGCGATTCCTTAGCCGGACCGAGAATATTGCGCAGTCTGTCGTTCCATTGGAGCGCATCGGCACACCAGAGGTATATTACAAATTTTGCTTTCTCTTTTTTTTCAATTTTAGTCTTCTTTCAATTACAACTTTGGACTAACAAATTAGGACGTTGCGGGCGTGACGCTATTTTTGTGCAGTCGGTCTGGCGCCTACATCAACGGCAACATTGTTATTACAGACGGTGGCCGTCTCTCGATGATTCCTGCAACATACTAGAGCCAGAGTACAGCAATATAGCAATAGACAGTCTGTTTTGTAAAGGTAATGCACGTAGTAAATTCAATGGGAAACGAACAAATGACGTTGGAATTTGCATAGCGAACTAAGGCGGCAATACCCGTAAGCATACCCGTAACTGCCACTTTACAGCCAACTGATTCACACCCAACCCCACAAAAGCGCACCCATCACTCCTTCCCTAAACGTCACGGCACATAAGATACTTCGCTCTTTCCCGCACAACACTCTCAAGTCTATCACACCTTCTCGTCGTTGGCGGGAGTGGTCACCTCCTTCCCGGACAGGTTGAGCTGCGTGGCCACCTTGTCCGTTAGCAAAGCATCAAAGTTGGGCACAAACGTCGCACAAATTAACGCCAGCACGCCAAAGGCAATACTCGTGAAAAAGATGGTGCGGTACGCATCTGCATAGGCCACCTGGTACGCGCGAGAGCCAATGGCAATGATATCTGCGGTCACGCCCGAAATCTTGCCCAGATCCGTCGCCGTTTCGCCTGCTGCCACAGCCGCCATGTACGCCTCAATGGACGACGCCGACAGGCCAGCCTTGGTCAGTGCCTTGGGCACAACCGTCGACAGTGTGGTCGTCTCGCGCGACGCCAGAACGACGCTGTAGATGGTGGAGGCCACGGTCGAGATGGCGCTGCGCATGGATCCAGCAATACCGGTGGCCGTACCAATCTCGTTCTGGTCCTCGATGCAGATGTTGCAGGCCGGCAGCACAATGGCCTCGGCCCAGCCGACAGCAGTGGTCGCGAGAAACACAAGGCCCATAGCCGTCTTAGGCGTGTCGGGTGTGCACGTCGTCATCGCGCCCAGGCTAATTGTGCTGATCGTGATGAGCACAAGGAGCTGGTACTTGAAGAAACCAATGTGCTTAGCAAGCGTGCCGCCAATGATCTCGCCAGCGGTGATGCCAATACCGACCAGCGTGCCCGCCCAGCCGGCCCACATCGCACGGCCGTTGGAATAGACATTAGCGGCCATCGAGGGCCACACAATAGCTTGCGAGTAGTAGACCGATGCACCGAGCGACAGCACAATGGCCGAGGCCAGGAAACCGCGGTTCTTGAACAGATGGATGGGCACGAGCGGCTCAGCAATCTTGGCTTTGGCCTCATACACCATTAGGCCCACGAGACAGAAGAAGCCGATGATGACGGGCGCAATAACACCTGCCGACTTCCATGGGTAGATGCTGCCGCCCCACGACAGACCAAGGATGAACAGCAGCAGGCCCGCCACATACAAAAACATGCCGATGTAGTCGTAGTTCTTGACCCAGCGCATGATGGTATCGGCACCGTGCTTCTGGTGGAAGCTGGGCGGGAAGTAGAAGAGTGAGTAGAGGGCGGCCGCCGTGACGTTGGCAATGATCAGAAGATAATAAGCCCAGCGCCAGCCCTGTTCCGTGTAGAGCACAAACGCCGTCGAGATGGCCGAGCCGAAGCCAGCGGTGGGCATGGAGCCCCAGAAGATAATGGCATTGGCCAGGAACCGCCACTTCATGGGCACCAGCTCGCCAATGACAAAAGCATACGAGTAGCCCGTCGCCGCTGACAGGCCCACGAGCACCTCGCCGCCAATGGCGACCGGGATCGTCTGCGCACGCGATGCAATGGTAGCACCGACAGCGCCGAGAAGGGTGCCTCCAATAAAAAAGTAACGGCGGCCAAAGACGTCCGACATCTGACCCACAAGAGTCAGGCCCACGGCGAGCATCATGGTGTACACGAGCGACAGCCAGATGATGGACCCGGGGCCGATGCTGGCATCAATCTCGCCGAGGATGGGGGCAATCATTGCAAAGCCGCCCGTACTGGCCAGCAGGTTGATGCCAATGGCGAAACCGGTGCCGATGAAGCGTGGGCTGTAGTAGTAGTTCTTGGGCACTTCATCGATGTCACCAAGGGCGGCCACAGCTGCCGGTTGCTGGCGGTACTCGTCGTACTCGACATCGGCAGCCTTGGCCGCCGCATCTATGTCCGAGGCGGCCATCTAGAAGGGGGGATGTAAATCGAAGAAAATAGAGAATGATAAAGGAAAAAGAGAAAAAGAGAGCCAACAGAAACAACAGCAGATCAGAATGCGATATGCAGGTGATGCCACGGGAGCGTTTGAAAAACGTGGGAGCGTGGGAAGACTTCAATGGAACAGCCTAGATCAGACACATCCAAAAAGGACAATCACACAGCATTGTCCGGGTTTTGAATGGTCGAGAAAACTGGATAGGAGTATGAAGTACAGAGTAGGGACAGATACATCAACAAAAAGAAAACAGACAAGTCAGGGTGGAGGCATGTCCGGATATAACCATCACGACGATCCCCAAGTCCTTTGTACTTTTGTTCGCTGGGTGGTATGGTGGCCAGGCCTCTAATACGACACGTTTAATGCCTTGTACCCTGTTGGGCACCGACCCGGTCCAGCCAAACAGTAAGTTATGAGTACGAGCGTGCCTGTTCCTCTTCTTCAGCGTCTTCGGAGAGGCCAGCCAAGCTCGCGCCTCGCTCTCGCTCTTGAAAGCCCCCTCACGGCAACCCAGACGCTCTCAATATGATATCCGGTCAGAGTCTCCAATTGTTTCGAAGATTATCAACACAAAAGGAAAACAAAAGAAGGGCAACTGGGTAGGAAGGATCGAAAAGAGTCGAGGTGCTTCCCTGGAAAGCCTGTTCCGTGATGGCCCCTTTTTTTCTGGTCAGGAGTTTTATTTTTTCTCACTCTAATGACTCTGCAACAGGGGATCTAATGAATCGATTGGCCCCTTGCAACACTACTACATTTGCAAGATACCAACGAGTCAAGACAGTCAAGGCACGGGGTTTGTGGCAAGGTTAACTGGCCACATTTGCGGTCGGGGTGAGGGAAAACGATAGCACCCGTGGGGGTGTAGATATCTTCTGGATGGAGTTGGAGATGTGAGGGCGCACGACGTAAATGGGGGAGAGATGAGGAGAAAGAGGAGGCCATGGCATGTAAGACACGGAACAAAGAGCAGAGATAAGATTTGACACCATGGTGCCATTGACTTTCGATACACATTGCACACAGTAAGACATCAGCCAAGCATGGCATTTCTTTAAAATTGCAGGCAGTTGAGAGTGTCTAAACACGCCAAGATGGCCCCGGGAAGGCGCCACAGCTTGAACGTTGTCCAAGTCTCTATTCTGGGGTATTGTCCGGGGTATGTCTCCATTCTCTCCAGGACTCCTCCGCAATACTCCAGACTGCTCCCCATACTGCTCCATTTTGCGGTCCGAGAGTGCTCCAGACGCGCTCCTAACTGCATTCATGAATCTCTGTCGTATTTTGTCGCCGTTTGCACAACAAGGTCGGTTGTCGTGGACAGCAGACTTCGCCAACCCAACTACGCCGGTCGGGGTAATCCGCCGCAGATCTGGCGCGTAGAAACAAACGCGGGGAGTGTGGGGCAGACGACATCAAAGCGCCATGAAAGCGCCATCATCGATGGATTTGCTTAGTTGTTGATGGATTATTGTTGATCTTGTCAGTGGCCAACTGGAAGACGGTTTCCGAAAAGTTGAACATGGGTTCTTTTTTTTTAAATGGGGCAAAGTCGGGGTAGACAACAAAGGCATCAGCCTAGGTCAACTCTGGCAATCGTGCTCTCGGCAAGAGAAGAACCTCCCTCTCCAATGTGGAGTAAAGTTGAGAACTGAGAGGACTTCCATGCAGAAATTCTCCGAGTGGAAGAAGCAGTTCTCTGTTCTCCGTTCTCCATCCTCCAGACAAGGGCCAAGGCACGGCCACCAGCGTGATGTTAGCCACGGAAAAGGAGTTTCCAAAAGCGTCCAAAGGCGTCATTAGAATGCCTTATTTAGGAAGCAGCTGTCCAGAGTTGCCGTGTAAGCAGGAAGAGCAGAATATCAATAAAAAATAAATCAACCGAAAACGTCATTAGCAAGAAGCAAGCTATCAGAATCTAGCCCAGGCAAGTCACAAACGGTGCCAAGAAGAAAGCAGTTTCAAGCATCAAGGTAAGCTTGTCTGTCCCAGTGATCTGGAGTTGAAATAAATCAAAAGGGGCTCATCAAAAGAATTCAAAAGTAGCAAAGCGAGGAAATTCAAAATTAGCTGGAAACAATCAAACCAATCAAATAAAACCAATCAGTCACGAAGCTTAAGTTCCTCCCAGCTACATCCCCCGTCCCGCACGTACCACACGATCCATCCCACACAATGCCGGTCAACTACGACGTCAAGGGCAAGGTCGTTGCCCTCACGGGCGGTGCCTCGGGCATTGGCTACGCCACTGCAGAGCTGCTGTCGTCGCAGGGTGCACATGTCTCGCTGGCCGATGTCAGCGAGCAGGCTCTCAAGGACGCCGCCGAAGCTTTTTCGAAAGCACCAGGCGCTGGCAAGGTGATTTGGACCGTCGTCGACGTCCGTGACGAGAATCAGGTGGACGCCTGGGTCAAGAAGACAGTGGACGAGCTTGGTCAGCTGGATGCGGCCATCAACCTCGCCGGCGTTGTGCCCAAGGTCATCAACATTGAGACGGTGCAGGAGCACAACACGCCGGACTGGCAGTTTGTCCTGGATGTCAACCTGACGGGTGTCTTTTACTGCATGCGTGCGCAGCTGCAGAATCTCAAGAACCAGGGCGCCATTGTCAACGCTGCATCCATTGGTGGCACCATTGGCTTCAAGAAGAACGCTGCGTATGTTGCCGCCAAGCACGGTGTCATTGGTCTCAGCCGCTCGGCGGCCAAGGAGGTCGGCGACCGTGAGATCCGCATCAACTGCATCGCGCCCGGCATCATCGACAGCCCCATGCAGGCTGCATCGCGTGCGACCCGTGGTGGTGAGATGACCTGGCACAGCCAGATCCAGCGGCGAGGCACTTGCGAGGAGGTCGCCAGCTTGATTGCCTTCCTCATCTGCGACGAGTCCAAGTTTGTCACGGGCGCCGTCTACCACATCGACGGTGGCTGGGTGTGCTAAGAGACTGAAGACCGAAATGAAATCCTGTACATAGGGTCGTGATATGACACGGTCAAGAAATCAAATAGACCACAATACATAAGTTTCCAATCTCATATCATGTTTCATATCTTTTATTTTGTTTAAATTGCCGATGCTAGATACTATGGCTACCTATGGACGGGCACAACCCATACTACTGTCCAACCCAACAGCAATGCAGCTGCTGTAAAGTTTATCCAAGTCACTAAAGCACGGCCGTCCACGCCGCTGCTCACAAGCGTTGCTGATGGTGTTGATGTCAATGCTGGAGTCATGATACCAGATGTGGGACTGGATGTGGCTGTTGCTGTCGATGTAACTGCTATCACAGACATGGTTGCCGTATCGTCTGGCGAGTCCATAGTCGGTCCTCCAGTCTTTGTTGCTCCCTCTGCCGTTCCTTTCCCGGATGTGTCGGTAGACACAATCCCTGTGGGACACTGCAAGCTAGGTGCCAGTTCCCACGCCTCGCAGCGCGATAGATAGCTTGTGTACTCGGACGAGTGCACGTCCATCCATGCGTCGACGGCACTCGTCCAGCTCGACCACTGTGACGACAGCGATGCCGGCGGCGTGATTGTCTGGCAGCCCGAAGCCGTCATCAGGTACGTTGCCTCAAATGAGAGAATCTCCAGTGGTATTGTCGGTGCAAATGTTGCCAGGCTCTCTGCCAAACTACGGCAGGCCGACGTCTCAGCGGATGGTGCCAGGGTAGAGCGAGGCACAACGTCACCGTGTCGATGGTCTTGGTCGTGGTCATGGCCAGCATGATTAAGAGAGAACCGGGGCAGCACTGCTGTTGAAGCTAACACGCCTCCTGCTTCAAGGCAGGAGAACATGATCATGGTCACAAGGGATAAACGGTGCACCACCCATGGTAGGGCAGTCTTGTCCTTGGGGGCCATTCGAGTTGAGGTTGAGTTGAGGCTCGTTGTCGGTTGGTTCCCTAAAATATGTTGCTGGCGATCGACAGATGATGTGCATCAGATGTGCATGTGAAGTTCGGTTCGAGTGTTGTTGGCCGGGAATCAACTCAAAGTGCAGATGGGGAGAATTAAAAGACGGGCTCCAAAACCACCTTACCTCGCAGGCGGTAGGTGGTTGCCCCAGATTGTGTTGCCATTTATCCCACGGCACGGCAAGAGTCCCGGGTCATGAATTCATCCAGAATGCCAGAATGCCAGAATAGTAGAAGACAAGAATAATAGAATAAGACAATAAACAATTCCATGACTTTACTATGCCGCAGCAAAGGAAAGCCGGCCGGATGCTTTGGGTACTTTCGGTGTCAGTCAGTTTTTGTGTGGATACTCGTGATCAGTGGGTATCGTGGTAATTGCATGAATAAAGCCAGAACAACTGGGCACCAGGTCAAGACGGAAGACTCCCCATTCTGGAGGAATCCACAAGATCAGGTCTCCATTCCATCGACTGCCTGAATACGACAGTCAAAGCACATTCACATTCACATTCACATTGCACAATGCCCATGTCCAGAGTGTAAAATCAAAAGAAATCGAAATTAAAATCAATGAAATTCCCAAAAAAGTCCATGATATTATATTGCGCCCTTTTAACCACTTAAAATAGGTCATTGTAGCCCTCGCGTGTACAAGAGTATTTTGTATATATATTGTCATGTAGACATGTCGTCGTAACAACGTGACAGTAAATCGAATCGTGATAGCATGATCGTCCGTCGCGCGCAAAGCGTTTCACGGTGTTGCTGCTGTTGCTGTTGCTGCTGTTGCTCCTGTTCCTCTCTTTCCTTTCTTTCTTCCCTCCTGTCTCCCAGGGCAGCCCATTAAGTAGCAGCAACGGAACAACATCTACCTCATCCCGTATCCTCATATCCTCTCCTCCCCTCTTCCCCAATATCACACACCCCGACACCCAAATCACTGCCCCCAAACGCGCGTGTGGCAAACAGCTTGTGTTATCCAAAAAGAGTGAGAAACAACGAGCTGCCGGAAACCAGAAACGAACTGCCGGGAAACGAGATACGGGACCGAAAATTCCAGAATTCCAAAACAAGAGTTTCAAAAAGCAAACGTAGCAAAAAAAAACCACATAAAGCTAGTCAAAAAAGAATAAGAAAGAAAAGAGAAAAGTCGTTCCATGGCCTGAGTAGGGGCATACCACTTGCGCATGCATACTCGAGCCCGTTGCTTCATCCGCTTCGTCAAGAGGGTGGGAGGTTTTTTGGTAAGCCGTGCAGTCGTTTGAAACCGTTCGTAGTCGTTGAATTCGATTAGGGTTGCGTATTCGTCGTATTGTCTCGTTCTTCGTTCTCGTCTCGTTGCGTCTCATCGCGTTTTTTCCCCAGCCAAGATGTTTTTCCAACACAGGTCGTAAGTAGTGGCAGCCAAGGGGCCACAAAGTCTAATCCTCCACAAGCTGTACAATGAATTACTGCATGGCAATACCCCTTTGCCATGTAGCAACCAACTGGAAGACACTGGTCTTCGCAGGCACAGATACAAATAGAAAATGAGCAAACAGGCAAGTCCCTGCAGCACAAGGTAAACAAAACTATAAAAAACAGATAGAACAGAAATCCAAGTCCAAATCCAAGACAGAAAAGGACAAGACGATAAAAAATAAAGAAGACATATAATCAAAAGAAGAGGAAAAGGAATAAAAGGGCAACAGAGGAAAGGAAGCAATAACGGGAAAGGATAAACAAGAAGAAAAACCCGAAATAACAAAACTGGACAACACGCGCCGTCTAGAACCGAGTAAGACGATGTTTTTTATTCGTTCGTAAATGCGAAAAAAGGAAGTCGTGGCGGGGACAACATGTTGAAATTCGGCACGAAAGTCGAAAGGTGATGCCAACACTTCTCCGTGCCCGTTTCAAAGCAAGACAAGGTTGGCCGGCTTATTGGTACACAGAGGAGCTGTGAGAGGCACCGATCCGGGGAGCGTTTTCGGAGGAATCTAGTGATCGTTGTTAGATTGGAGCGACATATCAACAATTGTGTCCACCGACGTTAGTACATACCACTGCTGCGCTGCATGTGTCCATTGGAACGGCCGCGGGTAAAGCCAGCGGCCTTATCCCAGTCACCAGGCCCACGCGGCTGGCGCTCCGGGATGGCTCTTGCTCCATTGCCGTTAGCACCGGGCCGCTGGCTGCCGATAGCGCCGATAGCGCCGGGCGTCTCCCTCGGCCGGCCGGAAAGACCAACACTGGTATCAAAAGACGACGAGCCTAGGCCCAAGGAGCCCAGGCCGTTGACCAGACCAGAGGTGTCCACGGCCGAAGACTGTTGGCTGATGGGTCCTGGCGTTGTGGGTGTCGTGAGAGATGGGCCAAAGGGGCCATCACTGGGGAAGTGTGTCAAGAAGGCACCGCTAGCGCTGTGGCCATTGGTGGACGCGCCAAGAGCGGTATTGCTGACGAGGGAGGGAGATGGGCTTGGGCTGTACGAGCGCAAGTCGGCAAAGCTCTTGACGCCGCGCAGGCCGTTCAGGCCGTGCTGATGGTTCTCCGGGCTGTTCGGGATGGCGAGAGTCGGGCCACGGCTCATGGAGTGGAGGGAAGGATGTTGGCGGTCGTTGAAGTCGTATGTGGCAGCGCGGCTCAGGCCACGGGGGTGGCCGTCGAGGGTGACGCCTGGCTGTTGGACAGTAGGAGGCTGGCGGCTGCCGTTGGCAAACTTGGCCTTGCTGACGTGGACTTGTCTGTTGTCACCCTCGCCAATGGACGTGTGTTCGAGACCCATGTTATGCGCCAGAATATGGATCAGACGGCGGTCTTCGGGCGATGTGTCAGTGGGGAAGATGTGAACCTCGCGGGAGTCGTCGCTTTGGAACATGTAGAGCTCGAGGTAGAAGCGAAGCTGGTGCGGGTCGTTCAGATCAAGGCGGCTGTTAGCGACGGCAGCTGCAGGGTTGAAAGAGAACTCGGTCAGTAAAGCTATCACATTGTAGAGTATTAGAAGAGAAGGCAAAAAGGGACTGAAAAAGCAGTGTGCGTGTACGGGGGACAGGTAGAGATAAGAATAAGAAATGCGGGTGTGAGGAGACGTACGTTCGTTGACCGGAGTGCGCTGGGCAGATGTGGCGGTAGCCAGAGAAGACATCGATACTTGGTGAGTAGGGCCACGGTGCTGCTCCTCAAGCTGACCGCGTTTTTCCCTCTTCTCCCTCTCAATGCGTTCGCGCTCGTGCTCGGGCAGCATCTTTTTGTATTCGACGCGCAATTTGCGGCCCTGAATATCGAGGCCGTTCATGCGGTCAATAACAAGCTTGGTATCAGAGGCGTTCTGGAAGTTGGCAAAGGCGAGACCACGGAAGACACCCTGGTCAAAATGGTAGTTAAAGGCATATGGCTGGGGCAGGTGCATCTCGATCATGACGGTGGTGAGGTATTCCTTGCGGATGTTGAAGGGGATGTTCTTGATGACAATGGCCGTAGGGATGAGGTCGTTAATGTCTTTGCGCGAGTCGGGCATGGCGCGGATCTCGGGCGGGCCGTAGGCCTGGAGGTTGACACTCGGGGTCTGCACGTTGAAGGGGTCGGGCGAGCTTGTGGAGGGCAGACCCATGCCTTGTTGGCCCACGAGGTGCTGCTGTGAAGAGTAGAAGGGCATGCCCTGGTTGTTGGGGTTCAGCTGCGGAGGCTCGTTTGTTGTCCATTCCTGGAACTGTTAGATGGCAAGTACCAGTGTGTGTGTGTGTGAGTGAGAGAGAGACTTACTGGATGAAGTGCCGGTCGCCGGCTGCTGGCACGAATGCGCGATCCGTCGTTCATGCCGCTCATGGGGCCGCCCATGGTGGCAGCGGCGCCACCGTTGTAGTTCCATGCCGACTGGTTGGCGCCCGCAAACATGTTGTAGGCGGTCGGTGGCTGCAGGTTGGACTGGGCAGATGTGTTGCGGTCGAAGCGTTGGCCGGGCTCAAACGAGGCAAAGCGGTCGTCCGAAAAAAGCGACGAGGCCTGCTGGCCGGGACCATCGCCGGAGGGCTGGCTTCGCCGACCTCCGTTCAGCGCAGACATGCCAACCGTTGCGTAACCGGGCCGTGTTGGATTCGGCGAGTGGCTGATGGGGCCGCCATAGCCGTTGTAGTATTCGCCTTGCGGCTGTTGTGTGTTCATGGTTGCTATCGTGGAGGTTCAGAAGTGAGAAAGTGAAGGATAAGGATGTTTGTGTGTCGAGGCGAGGGCGTCTCGGAGAGAAAAGGCGCCAGTCAATACTGTTCGTCAAATATTCGTCAAATATTCGTAAAAAACGGTCGTCGGCTCGATGAATCTTGTCGTCAAAAAGTCTGGCAGGAAAGTGACCCGCGTCGACGAGGTAACGTAGCTTCTCGTGAGCTATTTCTCATACAAATAAAGTATGCTCAAAGAAATATCGGTAGAAAGAATCGAATAAGGATATCTTCTAGAACGTGTCAGTCAACCGGTCAAGCTAGGACGATGATATTGATACATGTGCAGCAGGATAATCGTGCCCATCATCAAATACCCTCAGAGCATGTGGCGGTCAATTATAGATCGATGTGCCAGGCCAAAGGAGAGTTGGGCGCCTCAGCGCAGTATCTTTTGATATCACGAGACGTTCCAGCTGAGGGAGCTGAGGGGGAAAGGTGCGTTTCGATGAAAGGAGGGAGAAAGGACCTCAAATAAAAGGAGGCCAAAATGTGTAGATGAAGGCAACCTGCCCATCCAGAGAAAAGAAGCGATGACACACGAATCAGATGGACACGAGAAGAATGGCAGATGATGGAGAGGTCGATGCAGGAGACGATAAAGAAAGATAGGGTGTGCTTGCAAGACAAGAGGCTGTAGAGACTCACCAGTTCAGTTCGAGAAACCGTCGAGGACAAAACCCCCAAAAAACCCCCGAAAAAAGGCGCTGCGCAAGACGCCACCAGGCCCAAGTCGGTAATCAACAGAGCGTCGCAGAGCAGATTGATGGAAATCGGAATGACTCGCGATATCTCGGGGTTGCTGTTCGGTCGCGATGAGGAGGAGGGGGGTCGCCGGTGGTGGTGTGCTCGTGGTGTTGGAGGTTGGCAAAAAAGCAGAACACAAAGAGGAGTTGTTGATGTTTTTTCGGGTTGTATTTTTTTGGCGTAGTTTTGCTCTTTTGGCCTGGTCTGAGTGTCTGGCTGACTGGTCTGGCTGGTCTTTCCCTTTTTCCCTGGGTTTGTCGGGAAACGGGTAGGGGGTGTCCCAAGCTCCACTGAAAAAGGCAGGCTAAAGTGGGAGAAAGGAGGGAGGGAAGGAACGACGGGGGCGCCCAATGGGCATTTTACTCAGTATTACAGCCCATAGGGATAGCGTAGGGGGGGACAACTTAGGGGGCACCTTCCCAGCCAGCAAAAACGCTGCAAGCGCACAGTGCGAAGCTAAGAGCCCCACTACCCTGAACTCTGAACCGGAATCCTGCCCTTTTTACCAATAGCGCGCTGCCAAATGATCTCCATGGAAAGAAGGACATCAAGTGAGGGAGCTATGGAAGCCCAAAGGTATGCAACGAATCTTACAGCAATCTAGCAAGGCTCGTAAGGCTTGTGAATTGCGACCAGAGTAGTCCGTCGTGAGAAAGAAAATTGCCTGTCTGTCCGTGGCCATACAGCTTGGAATCTCTTTCTGTATCTGTTTGGCCCGTTGTTGTTGTTTACAGTGCTGGTACTCTTCGCACTGTATTTTGCCCGCCCAGACTCTGCTGCCCCCGCTGTCTACTTCTTTTCGCTCCTTCCGTTGTGTATTTTTTCTCCATTTTACTGGCTGCCCCACAGCCTTACGTAAGTCCGCTGGGCCTCGACATGCCCAGCGCCCCCTCAAGCGAGCCCACCTAAACCCCCTATTAAATCTCCAGTACCGCAAAACACCAAAAAAACAAGGGACAATCTCTACACCACGCAGGCAATAGGGGCAGAAACACATTAGAACACATTTGCCTGCATTTCTGCAGTCCACCCCTGATGTTTCAAGCAATAGGGATGCAAGATGTAAGATGCGGCTGCTGTCGTTCTCAGCTGTGCCCTGGTCCAGATGACCACATCGGGTGTGCATGTGCCCATGTGTACAAAGTATCACACGGTGCAATACAACAGGGACAGGAGGGTGCCGACGAGACGACAAGGCGACAAGTTGACGACGCTGGATGTGAGTGGAAGACTTCTATTGGCGTAGCCAAGCCCTATAGGCTAGGGCCCATCCGCAACCAAGCGGTTGAGATGCATGGACGATCTCGAGGAGCAGGAGAGGACGGGGACAGGAGCAGACCCAAAAGGACACTGACAATACACGAGGTCCTTTTCCCTTTTCAATTTCACGTGCTCTTCATCCCGTCTTTTTCTATTCTGCAAATCTTTATCTTCTCATTTTTTTTCATCCTCTTACAGCTGTCGTCACAGCCGCACTGACGTCGACGAATAGGAGGTGTGCACAGCATCTTCTCTTACTGAGTACGAAGACGTACCTGTGCAAAACGAACAGTCATGAACACCATGCAAGTACTCTGTACTGAGTATGTAGACAATCAGCCGAGTCTAACAAACACAGTCCAACAAGGCTGAACCCCACCTTCCGTGGCGATCATCTCGGCAAACATCCAATGCCGTCACCTTACTCTCTTCACCAACGACTTCCCCGCCTGAGTACATGGATACTTTAATACTTGAATACCTCAACTCCTCCAGGCAGACGTGTCTTGCCATCATACATTATCAACACATTCGAGAGTACGTACACGCATCCCTCGCAACTCGCCATGGCTGATGCACAGTCGACCACCTTTGCGCTGCCCGGCGGCCACAGTCTGCGCTACAAGATGACGTTCCCGTATGCGCCAGAGTCTGGTCGGCCCACCATCCTGCTGTCGGGTCTGCTTGCGACCACGGCTGCCGTGTGGGATGATGTTGTCGATGTCTTGCACCAGAACGGTTTTAGGACACTGAGATATGACCATCCAGGTCATGGCGGGTCGTCTGTAAGGACATCCTCGGATAAATTGGGGGCAACACTCTAGACGGCATGGCGGAAGATGTACTCTCCATGCTTAATTCTATTGGAATTACTCGACTGCACGCCTGAATCGGCTGCTCCCTCGGCGCCGCGACGGGTGTCTTTTTTACCGCGCGGCACCCCGGCGTCGTCCGTCGACTGGTGGTGGTCGACACAATCAGCGCATCGCCATGCAATGCCGGTGTTCCAGATGCATTTAGTCCACGGGTTAAAGCACTCCGTGATGGAGATACAAGTCTCGAAGAGGCACTCGCCGGCACACGAGAGCGCTGGCTGGGCGCAGAATAAGTCGCGGCGCACCCCGACAAACGCGCGTGGCTCGAACAGCTAATGGCCGAGACAACGTTAGACGGCTACGAGACGTGCATTGCCGCACTACTGTCGCCGCAGTTTGACCTGCGGCCAGTGGAAGTGGCAGGCACGGTGGCCAGTAGTGATGTTGAGCGCGTGCTGGTTGTCGTTGGTGGGAAGGACGCTGACCTGCCGACGAGCATGAAAGCGCTGGCCAACACGATGCGGGACGCGTCGGGCAAGGATGTCGGTTTCCACGTCTTGCCGAATGCTGGCCATGCGTCGTTTATCGATGGATTCGATGTATGGCTCGAGGTCGTGCTGCCCTTTCTCCAGGCGGATTAAGCTGTAGCAGCAGTGATTTCAAATTCCATAATACCAATTAAAGTAACAACCGACGACCATCTGTTGAATGATTCCTGTTTTAATTGGTTTTAATTGGTTTTGGTTTTGTTTTTGTTTTTAATGGTAACGGTGCATATGTGCTATGTTATCACGCTTTTTGAAAAAGAAGAATAAAC
>JANSLP010000448.1:0-22211 GCA_029298735.1 Ophiostoma sp. CBS 140.51
TGAAAAAGCACCCCAAAGGAAGCTGAAGTGCCAGGGCGGTGTAGCGCCATATTCAGGTGAAGCCCGCTGAAGACCGGCAGACCGGCAGAATTTTAACTTCTTCTATCTACCCAAGTACATTACCTGCTCTAATATTGCTAACCCGCAACAGATGAAAATGGCGGTCCAAGAGATTCCCAAAACAAGGCTCCATCAACCCAGTACAGTTCCTAGCATGAGGTGAATTGAATTTCATGGTGTATTTGAATAAATCCAATCACGTGGCTTGGTGCCGGATGAGACAAGAATGTGGGAAAACAAAACTGTTGATAGGCAGTCTGCCTCATACGCACCAGCAATCTAAGAAATCAGGTTTCGCAAACCAGGAAAATGCTCGTCCAAAGCCGGGTCTTGGGCTGTTCCCGGAGTTTCGATGGCCATTGCTTTCAACTCGTTGTCAACAACGGCGAGGTTCTCGGAAGTCAGTCGGCCATTTGGTAGCGTCGTGATTGTTACCAATGGAATGTTGGGTGGTGTTTGCATACGGTCAGGGGGTGGTGCTTGCACACGGTCAGGTAGGAGAAACTTTGCAGATTGCGGTGGAGCAGTATCCAGGTCTTGTGGCTGCTCAATGTCGACGCTAGTATCAGCCGAATCGTCCTCAACAGCCTGATCATCTTTATCGAGTGAAGCTTCAAACAAGGTGCCCATCAGTGCCGCATCACGACCTGCCGTTTCACGCAGCATACGGCCACTGATGTGCATGATCCGGTCGCAGGATGCCTGCACGACGCTCTGCATTCTTTTCTTGACGTTGTGGTTCACAGCGGTGAGTGCCGTGCTGTCTTCGGATACGAGTGTTCCATTCGCCTGAGCTTTGTCAGAGCCTGCTTCGTTGCCGGCGTCGTCACCATAGCTTATGTGGACGGTATCAGACTGCTCAAAAAGACCGCTTCTGCGTCCCTCATCGAGACATCTTGTTGCTGTATAGCGGGAATTTGCGTTGATAACCAGCATATGTTTGAGTAGGTCAAGGGAGGTCATTTCTAGCGTGTCATTTGTGGACTTTGAGCAGCGACTAGCGACGGTCCTGACCAGCAACTGTGCCCAACCCAAGGTCCAGCGTCTTCCGTCTCCGGGACAGCTCATGTCGTATGGAGCGTAGTTTGGCCGTCCATGATACATCCACTCAAAGAAGACAACACCGGTGGACCAGATGTCAACTGACGCCTGATATCCAGAGGCTTGTATTTCTTCGTCGAACAGATCGGGAGCCCAGTACCATGAAGTACCGCAGTACGTATGCATTACCTCGGCCGTGATTTTTGCCAAGCCGAAGTCGGATAGAACAATATGGAGAGGTTTTATGCTCTTGACAAGAATATTGTCGGGTTTTATATCGCGATGGGCGACCCCGAGGCTTTCGTGAATATATTCGATGCCCTGTAGCAGTTGGAAGAGGGCTCGGGAATATTGTGCTGGTTGTAAAGGGCCTTGCGAAACGACAAGATTTCCGATGTTGCTGTGTTCGTAATATGGCATAAGAATACGCGGTACAGGCTCTTTGTCGGCGTGAAGGAGCTGTATGACGTGGGGCTGCATTAATATAATTATAGCAATTAGTTGTACGAATCTCGGATACAAGTCTCTGTCCCAGAAAGAAAAGGATTCCAAGGTGCTCGGGATGAGAAACTTACGTGTTTGCATTTCTTCATTAGAATGATTTCATTCTGGATATCTCCGTATGCGATTGTAGATTGACCATGGACAGTACTCTTCTTTATCACACCGGGCAGCCTGTTGAGTGTCTTCAAAGCTGCCTGGTAGCCCGTGTATAAATCAATCCATTGATCGACTCTTCCGCCGCCGCCTTTGCCAATCTTCCTTACGAAGAATACATGGCGGCGCAAAGGAGACTCTGTAAATCGGCTTGGGAGGGTTGCTGAGTTCATAGTGTCTTGCCCAGGCAGTTGGATGTGATAATTGTTGATCCAGCGGCGTAGATTCTTCTCGTAGTCGGACGAGTCGTTTGGTCTGTGGTTCGGAAACTGAAAGTTATACGATGCGGTATCGACCCCGTCGTAAATCGCAACATCAAAGTCTACCCAATGGTGAGGTCCCTGAGGTGGCATGCACACCATGAACGGGCAGTTCTTTTCAGGTAACATCGGTTGTTTGATCATTTTTGTCTTGTGCTCCTTGAAAGACTTTCTGAACTGCAGGGACACGGTGAGCTCTTGATCACATGTCCGACACATCCATATGGATAGATCGCGTGCAACAGATAGAGTGAAGTATTGCTTCTTGGATGTTCCGAACTCGGGTGGCAGGAGGACAGCATGAAAGCTCGTCTCACAATTGCCAAAACGCCATCCCTTGGCCATGTCTTCGGTCTGCAGCCAGTCAAAGGACAGCTCCAGGCGGTCGTTGTTGTAATCAGTGTTCAGACTCCTATCTTTTTTGACAAGAATGTCTTTGTTGTGATTGCGCACACAGTCCACTGCGTCACTCCCGATTGGGGAAATTCGTGCGAAAACTTTCGACATCTTGTCGGTCATAGTCGAGATCGAAAATAGCAAAAGGGGGATGCTCAACTGCAAGGGTCTGCTAAGAGAAGAAAAAAAGCTTATGGCTGTAAAGGGAGGCGTGATGTAAAAAGAAAAAGAAGAAAGTTCAACCAGTAATTGAAATGGAGAAGGGAAGCAGTCGAATAGCATCAAGATAAAGTATGTAATAGTGTTCATCTCGAGCACGAGTGACATAATCTGACCTAGCTGAATGGAGGGGTCAAGAGGCTGAGGTGCTCTGTACAATGACGGGCAGCACTATGAAATGAATTCTATTGCAGAGTCTCCGTCACGTGCATGAAAAACTTCGGTTTTGCACAGTTCAAGTTTATCCCAGTTTCATTCCTGTACAGGAGCCTGTGTAAATAGGCATTTTACACCCGTCGCCTCGTTTGCACCTCTTTCTCGAAACGAGCAAAGTTGCGACGGCGGACAAGCGGAAGTGCCAGGCAAGAAAATGGTGGACATTGACAAGGCAAGATTTGAACGCCTCATGGTTGGACAAAGATGTTTGAGGCGGAGAGTGCACCAAGATTGCCGCTTTTCCACAAGAAAAGAAAGGGTGTCCTAAAAGTGCACTTCTTCTGCAGCCAGTCTCCTCTTGTTGCATGTCACCTGAAGCTCATAGGCTGGTGATTGCGACTTGCGGCTGGGCCGGGCGAAAGTGCAGAAATAAGTCTCACATTCTTGTCGCCTCGTGTTCATCCACGGTTGGAATGATGTCGCATCTGCCTCCATGCAAGGCGTCGACAAACGAACAACGCAAATGACTCCGCATGCTCAACTTTGCCTTTGAAATGCGCTATTTATTAGGAAAATGCAGATTAATTTGTTCTTTCAACCAACGTAATCTCTGTGAACATCAGCCAGGCGTCAGAAGCAAGTTTCACATCCTCGTAGAAAGACCGAAGCAGACCACCTTCCCGTAGCATAGCCCAATAGAAGAAATAATATCATACAACCACATGGAATGCAAAGATTCATCGAGATGACAGGCTCTCTGCTATCTCTTGCCCAAAATTAGGTGCCTATGGCTGATCCTGCGTTCTTGAGACATGTGTCAAGCGAGTATGCAGCCAGCAGTGCTCCTACGTATGACCAGAACAATGCTTTTAATATGCTGAACCAGCGCACGTTACCATGCAACGATTGGTAAAGGATACTCTACAGAAGCCTAATTTACCATGTTTTCCCATGTAGCCGTCTGTATTAAAGGACAGCACTCCACCTTTAACAACTTTGGCAGCGCTTGGATCTGTTCTCTTTTTTCGTTACTTGTTTTCTTTTCTTAAAATTGATTCCATCCCTATAACAGATTCTATTTCCGACACCATTCAAAATACACGTAGACTACGATTTATTCTGTTTCAATATTTAGTTGCAGGCTGGGTCAGCAGTTGCAATGCGTGCCAACGCCGTCTTCTGCGACCATGGGGAACCTGGTCAACAACAATACCTCACCAGGGAGACTGTCGTGCCATACGAGCCTCTTTTCAAAGCAGATAATAACCTCATAAAGCGACAACAACTGGGCACCGGAAGGACAATCGACTTCTACAACGATATGATGTCAGTTCTATGAAGTTTATCTTCTTCTCTTCATGTCGAATGCCATAAATGTTTTTTGTGTCTAACCAAATTACAGTGTTGTAGCCGATCCCTCTGTTGGCACCCTTGACGAGACGCATCGTTTTGCTCTTTTACAGGAAGTTGCGTACGTTAAAGCCGAGTTCTTTTATTATTTTCAATACTTTCACAAATAGACTGGCAACTAATAAGTCCATTTTTCACGACTCCAGATCACAAATACCACCTGCTGCTTTCGATTTTGAGACCGTTGTTGCCCGCCTGCAGCATCATGCTGAACATCAAGACGGGTGCAATCCACATCATCAGGAACAATCCAAAGCACTCACCAATGCCATGAAGATTGAACCCTTTACTCCGCACAAGGACAAAACAGACGTCCAGAATCGACAGCAGCGTATCCACAACAAAGAAGCTCGATGTCGAGAGCGACTGATTGATGCGGGCTGTCCGCCGTGCTTACCGGAGAACCACCAGTACTATTTTGCATACAGTGCCACAATGGATACTCTCCCTTACGAACATCCGGCTGCTATGTTTTACCTACAAGGTGGACATAGTGTCTACGATCGTCCCTTGGATGCCCAGCTCGCCGACTGGACATCGTTTCGGAGCTATCAGCAACAGATTCGTGAAGAACTTTTGAACGGCGACATCGACCCCCAGGCAGCATTGAGGGGGTATATATACAGCAGCCAGGAAAAGATGTATGCCCGCAACTGGACAGAATCGGCAGGACTGATCAACTGGCAGCTTGATGTGTCGCAACAGGATACTCTACAGAACTGGCTTGAGTTCATGGTCAATCACTTGGACGACAATGCGGGACTTCGACTGAGTGCTCAACAGCGTCTGAATGATGCGGTCGATGAAGAGGATCGAGAATGGCAACGAGAAGTTGACGAACGCCGCATTGATCTGCATGCGAACTATCTGGTATGGATGGAGACACAACGTGTCTACATGTCCGCTGAGATTTCGCCAATGACGGATGCTAGAAACTTAACATCCAATCTACTTAAGACGGTGCCAAATCGCTGCACAAATGGTAAGAAGAAGAAATCCAAGATCTCAAATGATTGCGACGCCGTTGCGGAAAAGTAAATGACTGACAGCGCAGACTCAACAACGTATGGAAACCGTGGCGCAGAGATCCACGACTTGGGGGATATCAAAAAGCCCCGCCGCTCAGAGGATCTTCAAAAAGATCACGTAACTAGCCATGATCCTCACAACGAGACGAGCGTCAACTCTAGCTCTCAAACGCTTTTCAAATTGAAGAAGAGGCAGCACTCATCTGCACCTCAAACAAAGCTGACCAAGAAGCCATGGAGACGCACCGTGCGTCAGACGGGACGCGCACTTTATGGTTACTTTCGAATTCACCGTTGAGATGTTGGCGCCAAGACACGCTGTGAGTATTGCTCAAATTTTATTTGCTTCTGGCTGTGATGTCCATTTATTTGCACGCTTTGTATGTGTCTTTTTTTCTTCTTCCTTGTCTCCGTGTATTATATCTTTTTCTTTTTTTTATTTATATCTCATTTTCTCTTACTCGCAAGCTTGGGATTATATCAAAAGTTTGTATTTATGTCAGCCATTTATTTAAGTAGATGTCGTTTATTTAAGTAAATGTCACATAGGATTCCAGTAACTTGGCAGGTGTTAGAATCCAGCAAGCACCTGTAGTTTACAGACACTTAAGGCCCTTCAACAATACCTCCAAGGTATTTTGAAACTGTCGCCCATCTCATGATAATGTCCTTAGCGCTCTGTCTTGTGAACCTGGAGATCGATTTCTTGCTTATGGCACGGGATGTTACTCTCCTCAGAGCTCTTCCATCTGGGCCCCGAGGCCTCAGCACGCGGCCATTGTTGACCTGTTGCTGTGTACGAAGCTCGGTGAGTACCGTATTCGTATGGATCCTAGAGTCTGTCCTCAAATATGTGGCCGAAGAATGCGAGCCTCCCATGTTGCTGTCAATGGAAGGGGCGATGTGGTACGAGGACTGCGGTCGTGTGAACAGCCTGCTCCTGTAGCCCAGTTCCAAGCACTTGTCTGCCGTGTAGCGTGATCTTGCGTCTTGAACCAGCATATGGCCCAGAATATCCAAAATACGGGTATCGATCCCGTTGGTAGCCTGCTTTTGGCGGCATGAAGAAAACTCGCTGAGAACTGCGTTTATCCACCCATGTGTCCACTCCCGTTCTCCGCCATTAGGGCATACCCTGTACTTTGGAAGCACATTTAGCCACTTCAGCATTATGACACCGGCCGACCAGATATCAACAGCATCAAAGTGGTATCCCCTATTGGGATCTGTATAAGAGAACATTTCGGGAGGACGATACCAACAGGTGCCGACTATGGACTTCATATGGGTAGAAACAGCTAGTTTCGCCAAGCCAAAATCAGAAATAACAATGTGGATTGGATCAAGGCTGTCGACAAGAATATTCTCGGGTTTCAGATCGCGGTGAGCCACGTGACATGTGTGCAAGTATCGAATGCCTTCGAGTAGTTGCTGAAACGCCAGTACATACTGGTCTAGTCGTAGCTTGTGACGTCCAATGTTTCCGAGACGGTAGTACGGCATTATTATCCGTGGCCGGGGCTTGAGTTCAAATCGATACAGCTTGATGATATGCATCTGACCATCAGGTTAGCTCCTGGAGGAAACGACCTCCCATATTCTCCGTGTACTGATCACTGATCAAAGGATCGAAGACGTACATGCTTGAAGTTTATCATGAGCTCAATTTCCCGGTTGAAGTCGTCCAAACCCTCACACGACAAGCCTTCGTGGAGTGTTTTCATTGCTGCCATGTCACCTCGCTGGAGATCGACCCAAAGTTCAACCAATCCGTAGCCGCCTCTGCCAATCTCACGGCGGAAGACAGGGAGGCTGCCCAAGGGCCGCTGGGAAGCGGATGTTGTCGTTGTTGTCGTTAGCCCACCAATGGAGTTCGAGTCGTCACACTCTGCGTCCTCTCCTACCCACTCCATGAGATTGTTTCGGTAGTCTTCTGTGAAGTTTTGTGTGTGGTTGGGAAAGACAATTTCGTAGGTAGCCCACTGGTCGGTGAGCTTATCCTCCACGCGAACGACGACGCGTGCCCAAGCTTGCTCCTTCCACGGTGCGACGCGGATAATCATGCTCTTTCCAGATTCAAGAGTATGGTCGTAGGTGGATGTTGTCATGCTGGAATGCAAGGGGCTTTCGTAGCCATATCCCTCCAATTGGTTTGTTAGGCTGACAACATTGTCGGGTGATATTTGGTGCAGTTGGATCTTAAATTTCGACGTGATTGAAAGGCTAAAGTTGTGCTTGTATCGAGCCTCGCGGGCCGAGTTGGGGAAAACTAGAACGTCCGAGAATTCGGGACTCGTGCCGAAATGCCACTCTCGGGTCGGTGACTTAGGCAGGTTGCTGTCGAAGCGCAGCTCCAGTCGTGGAATGTTGTGCTCATCGCCTTGTATATCGTAGTCTTTGTCGACAAATTTGCTAGAGTTTTGTTCGTCCCGAATGGCATGACCAGAAGTCCAATCTTTTGCAATGACCAAGGCAAATATGTTTGGGTCCATGGGAAATTGGCGAGTTGTGATGTCGAACGAGAGTTGATGATGGTGCTTGATATTACAAGACATAAAGAGGGTAGGTGCAAATGTGGGCGAGTAAAGTCGAACAATTAATGACAAAAACACGGCCAAAGAAAGTCAAATACTTTTCAACCGTCCCAGCGTATCAAGTGTCACTTGAGCCGCACGAAAGCAGCACCGTTGATGGTATGGGCTTGAAATGGATAAGGTGGGTCAGAAATAAGTAGCCCAGAGTGCCCAGAGTCTACTTTATTTACGTGTCCCATCCTGTAAAGAAACTGTGTTGTGTGTGAAGAGGACTGCCTACCTTCATCGCAAAAGCCTTCGCAGTCCTTCTACCAGGTTCCGCACTTTTGCATTTTTGCAGTTAGAAAAGCGAGGATAGACTCAGATTGGGTGCCGAAAAAAAAACAAGGCGGAGTTGAGCATGGGTTGGTTGGATGATAATGAAAGAAGCAATCGGAGGCTGAACAACGAGGCGTACTGAGCTTCCGAGCGAGGATTGGGCATGCAATGTAGGACAATGCAATCACGTGTTGTACACGCCCCTCATTCGTACATCTATCTAAAACAGACACGTTTCTGTCTGGCACCCGGATTTGCTCCTTGACAAGGAGAATGTGCACTGCCACGACAACCATTTTCTTTATTTTTTTGCTCAAACACATATGATAATTCTGAGTCCCCAATACAGAATCTCGACACATATTGACAAAACACGTTTGTCTCCTCATGGTGTCAAGAAGACGGAAACCCGTACACGGGTACAATCGAATACATATGAGCGGTGTAGACGACCCGCACTATGAGCCCAGCAGAAGACATGGCGACTATCTTGGCGGCGAGTCTCATAGCGCGTCTTTATCCTTTAATGGACAGCTTACGATGAACAGCTTTACCGACTCTATTCTCAGAATGGACCCTACTGTGGCACCCGGCAAGTTCACGAAGTCGGCATCGAGTGACCGTACGGTCACATACCACAGCGGGATGACGTTCGTATTTACCTTGCCAATGAGGAGCAGAAACAAGGAGAGGATAGGAATATTGAAAATATATTTGGGTACTTTTACTAACATAGTTACAGCATTATCGACGACCCCAGCGTGGATATCGATGATCTTTATGACGAGAGCAGGAGGTATGCTCTTTTGAGGGAAGCACAGTAAGGACGCTCTGGTCAAGAAACAATGAACCGGATGATTCTTTATTTCCTTTCACTGGCTGACCGAAAATTGACAGGGAAGCAGATGATCTGCAAGACACGATGGGATTAGAGGACGCAGCGTCGTACTCTCTTCACGTTCCTCACAATCATAAGCAAGGAGGCTTCAATACCGTTTTACAACATGTGGGTGCCGGCTTTATCACGACTGATAACGGAAGCAGTGAGCAGAGACCTCTCACTCTCGAACGGAAAAAAATAGACGACGAACTGAGTTTGAGGTCACATTCCCAAACAGATAAGGATGTGACCCTCCACTTGGATTTTCTTTCGTCTCTCGAGGAGCTGAATCGGCCAACGGTGCATAAAAATGACTGCCCTGTTTCGTCCGGCGACCAAAGCCAGTCCTATTTAAAGTTATATATTGGCACACCTCTCGCCACGGGAAATATTCTTCCAGAACTCAAATTCTGGCGGAAAGAAGCGGAAGCTCGAGATGAGCTGATCAAGGACGGATGTCTTCCCTGCCTTCCAGAAGACAGTGGCTATATCTATCCATACAACACGGAAGAGCGAGTTCCCTCAGCTTATCCTGCCGCCATGTACTACCTTCACAGCGACATCACTTTCCACGACCAGCCACTGCAAGCCCAACTATTTGACTGGACCGAGTTTCGGCAAAGCCAGTCAAGTACACGCGAACAGCTCCGCAAGGCAGACGAAAAGAGCCCGGCGGCAAGACGGCGAAAAGTCGAGTGGGCGCGAAGAGAAATAATCGAAACAAGCATTTTGAGGTCTACTATCTCGAGGGGCTCTCACAGTGGGGCGCTGCTTTCGTTTATGAGAAAGAACCGAAGACTGATGCGACAACGAGGCTGGAAGGACTCGGCCAAATTGATACAGTGGTCCCTAGATATTACGACTCAGTCGCGCCTCCAGAACTGGCTCGAGTTTATGTGCCATCATCTGGATCACAACTTGGCTCTTCGCCGCGGCGCTGAACGTCGGCTTAAAGAAATTGTTGGAGAAGAAAGACTGCAATGGCAGAGGAACCAGGATGGCAAACGCATAGAACTACATGGGAAGTTTTTAGACTGGATGGAGGAACAGCGAAGGCAAATCTCGACAGATGGAGATGTGGTTAGTACTATTATTGAAGATGATGAATGAGTGTGTGAAGCTTTAAATTGTTAAACTAAGGCGGAATTATAGTTGGGGCAGGAATCTCAACATAGTATGATGAAACTGTCTTTTTTTTTCCCCTCCCTTTTCTCCTTTAATTTTTCACCAGTATTCCAGTTTTTAAACAAATTTTCCATGCGACGTGATAGTTTCAATGATATTGGCTGTCGTTTCGGCCAAAAGCAACTTTGCACTACAGGGCGTCACGAAATACACGCGCGAATACGATCTAAAGGGGCGGCGTACGCTGGGTCTCATCACCAAGCCCGATATGCTGTCAGAAGGATCTGACAGCGAAAGGCAATGCGTGCAGCTCGCCCTCAACAACGACGTGCCGTTTGCCTTGGGCTGGCATGTTCTCCGAAACTTGGACTTCGACGAGAAGAAACCAAACGGCACGTTTCAAGACCGTGACGATGCCGAAGCGAAATGGTTTGCACCGACTGATATCTGGCCAAAATCGCCCTCGCCGACATAAATCGGTGTGGGACCTCTACGTGAGCGATTGAGCACGGTACTCAAGGACCACATCCCAGCAGATCTGCCTTGACTAGTGTAGGACGTGGAATCTTCTATCAAAGTGTGCTAACGTCGTCTGAAGCTGCTGGGGGCAGACTCACCCCGTATAAACCTGCAACAACAACGCCAGTATCTTATCAGAATTTCTCAAAGACTCACCGACCTAATCCAGGTGGCAGTCGATGGCGACTACTACTACGACTTCAACTATCTTCACCCCGAGCACAGTGGCTGGGCTGACAGATGACAAAATCCATCACTTGGCTGCTGAGCGGCCAGATGTTGTCCGCGAACGAGAGGTGGAAGAGAAAAGGCTACGTTCCCTCGAATAAGGTCTCAAGGAGCTTAAGCAGCTAGGGAAACACGGCGTGAGAAGGAGAGCCGTAGGTGCTGGTCGTTCTACCCAAGTGCCATGCCGGAAAAAGCCGGTTTTCTGAGAGACGTGTCTAAAAACGGATGCGTGTCACGAGAGCATAAAAGATGTCTAAGTGTCTATGTGTTTACTCTCTTTTTTTAATATAAAAAAATGAAAAAGGTTACTGCACTTAAAGAACCTGCTCGTTGTTATGAAATACATATCTGATTACTATTTGGCTGTCCTATAAACATGGCTTTCCTGGCATCTTGGCAGACATCCAAGGACGATGACAAGCCATCACGTAGCTATTCTCCATTCCCTTTTTATCATTCTAGGCACACCATGGAGGTGAGTAAACAGTAGATGTACAATTCTCGTGCCAAGTACGAATAGTCGAAGGGTTATATTTTCATTTGTCCTTGGCGTCTTTCAACATTGGCGGGTGTTTCTTTACTCTAGTATAACTTGCGCCAACTTTTAGGAATCCTCGACCAAGTATTTTAACACTATTTATCCTTCATCACCACCACAAAAGTGACCAACTATCGTCATCATCACCGCCACCACAAGAAATACTTCGTGTGCATTTTCCGTTGCCAACATTTATTACAATACATACAAGACACCAACAGCAGCACCAGCACAAAATTAAAAAGCCCAACGAACGCGACTCAACATACATTCAAAGCACTAGAGTATACACCCCTGACATGACGACATTGGCTTGCACCGCCGTGGCTGATGGCCGGGGTGCAAGTAGAGTATGATTTTATTATTGAATGGGTCTATCGCTTAATGTCTGCTGTTATGGAAGCGGAAAACATGAATGTTCAAAACCTGGCTTGATAGGGAAATGAAGGCGGGAACGCCCAACCATGGGTATCCTAAAGCATATCGTGTCTGCCATCACGGCCCGGCCCGCAGTAAGCAGTAGTCAAATGGAACTGCTCCCCAGACATATTCATAGTGTACAAAACGTATGGATAAAAAGACTCCAGTAATACTACAATTGCAGGTGACAAAAGATATCTTTATTTTTCCTGTTCCAAATGCAGGGTCACATAAGAGTCCAGTTTCGGCAGCTCGTGGGAACTCATGTCTCTTCAGCAATTCTTCGAAGTGGCACCGAAGCAACTGCTAAACTTGCAAGATCCTGTGCGCTTTTCCTCATGAATCTAGAGTTTGATTTTCTGTTTGCCGCACTGGACACCCCCCTTTTCAGGAATCTTCCATCCGGACCACGTGCTGGTAATGATCGACCATTGCCGCTTTTTTGGCGTTTGGCATTGTGCTCGGTTTGTAGCACTTCGGTCCTGTTTCCAGAGCCCTTGTCCTTGTGTGTGTCTATGTGTGTGACTGAGTAATGTATGTCGGCTTTGCTGTTGTTGTCGGAGATAGGAATGGCACCTGGAGATTGCAGTTGTGTAAAAAGCTTGCTCTTGTAGCCCATCTCCAAGCACTCGTCGGCACTGTATCGTGATTCTGCGTCTACGACCAACATATGGTCCAGAATATCCAAGATGCGCGTATCAACATCATTGACAGCCTGATCTTGGCGGCATGATGCAAGCTCTTTGACAACTGCTGCTATCCACCCAGGAGTCCACTCAAACTCATGTCCTTTGGTGCATGACTTGTATTGTGGAAGCTTGTATACCCACTTGAGCATTATGACCCCAGCCGACCATATATCAACGGCATCAAAGAGATAGCCTTTGTTGTCATGGTCTCTGCAAGTGAACATGTCAAGTGCGCGGTACCAGCAGGTCCCGACTATGGACGTCATGTGGGTGGATACGGCGAGTTTTGACAAGCCAAAGTCGGAGATCACAATGTGGATCGGATCGAGACAAGCGACGAGAATGTTTTCGGGCTTGAGGTCGCGGTGGGCAACGTGGGATTTGTGGAGATATTGAATGCCTTCCAGTAGCTGCTGAAATGCCGAGATGTATTGGTCTTGCCGTAAATGGTGCTCGCCAATGTTTCCCAGGCGGTAGTATGGCATTGAAAACCGCGGACGAGGCTCGAGCTCGAATCGAAACATCTTGTTGACGTATTTCTATCCACTGTGTTAGTGCATGCTGTGGTACCATTCCCGGCACTGAAGTAAGTCGAACAAAAGAAATACCATACATGGTCGAGCTTCTTCATCAGGTGGATTTCGCTTCTAAAGTCGTCTAGTGCATTCCCAGCGGACAATCCTTTGTGTAGCGTCTTCATAGCTGCTGTGTGACCTGTCCTGAGGTCTACCCAAAGCTGCACCGTTCCGTAACCTCCACCGCCAATTGAGCGTCGAAAAACGGGGATATCATCAATAGGCGTCTGTGATATGGACGTTGTTGTTGTCGATACCAGGTCTCCTTCAGAATCAGAATCTTGGGCGGCATCCCCACCAATCCACTTCTTAAGGATATCCCGATACGCATCTGTGGTATTTTGAGTGTGGTTGGGAAAGACAATTTCGTACATGGCAGACTCATCGGTGACCCTATCCACGACGCAAATTTCAACGCGCACCCAAATCTGCTCCTCCCAAGGTGCCCGGCGGATGATAATGCTGTCTCTTGGCCGAGGTGTGTAGTCAAATGTATTCGTTGTAACGCTCAGGCCACTGGGGCTTTTATCGCCAGTTTCATCCAGTCGGTATGTCAGTCTAACAACGTTATTTGGCGATAATTGGTGCAGTTCGATTCTGAATTTGGGCGTGATTGACAGGCTAAAGTGTTGCGTATGTGCAACTTCGGGGCGCGCTGTTGGAAAAATCAAGACGTCTGAAAGTTGAGTGCTCGTACCAAAATGCCATTTTTGATTTTGTGATTTGGGAAGGTTACGATCAAAACGAAGCTCGAGTCGCCGAACATTGTGCTCTTCGCCTTGTATATCTTTGTTTTTGTCGACAAATCTGATTCTGTTTCGCTCGTCCCTGATGGCGTCACTGGAGAACCAATCCTTTGCAATGATCAATGCAAAGACGTTTGGGTCCATGTCGACTTGGAGGTTCCAAAGAGAAACGTCATGCCAATAGTATGAAAAGATGAAAACTGTTGAAATGAAATTCGGACGGTCGGGGGTGGGAGTACAAAGGGAGACAACAGCATAATAAACCAGTGACGAGGAAATAGATGCGAATTTTCAGAAACCAGTGAGGAAATGGTGGGTGGCGGAGCAGAGAAGAGCAGATTCAATGGAAAAGGCGACGGGAGAAACGATTTAGCGATTGGACAGCCTCACTCATCAGTGTCGGAAGCAACCTGCAGATTGTTTTGTGTGGTGGCCGCATCCAAAGCAGCCACATATGCAGCTAAATTGACGAGCACAGTGTCTGTCTTCCGGATTGGACATCGAAAACGAGGCGGATTTGGGGGTCAACGTGGTCGGACAACAGCAAACGAAGTGCACTGAGGCTGAATTACAAGGTGTCCCAGCCAAGATGTGACATTCAGCGGAAGATTTGGCGAGCAGGACAATGTATGTGAAATAGGAAACGATCACGTGTTGAATTCACCCCTCAATTCTGTCTCTTCAAAATAGTAGGGAAGTTCAGTCACTTCTTTTCTTCCCGTGCTTGTTCACCCCCATTTTGACACAGTACGTATCCTCCTCCAGCTTACTCCACGATGGGCAGCATTGAAAGCTAAACATGTCTCCGATGATTCTTTAGTTTTACACAATGCTTTATTCTCACTATGTCTTCCGAACAGCTGTCCGAATATCAACACGCACACGCCGGGATAGACTTTGTCTACGAGGAGGACGGATCAGGCACAATATATAGCGATGTGCCTGACAACGAACATGGCGAAGAGTCACATGCTGAACATCTTCCCTATGCCGTATCTCCGCAAACTGGCGATTTCCATAATCTTGTTGCTCATTTCGATCCAACTTTATCGGGGCCTTTCTTGGTGGACCCCGTGATGAATGACCGGACAGTCACACGTCACAATGGATTGACGTATGCATATGCCCAACATGTTCCTAGTGATTTCTGTTTTCGTTTTAAATC
The DNA here is from genome assembly GCA_029298735.1 of Ophiostoma sp. CBS 140.51. Classification (NCBI taxonomy): domain Eukaryota; kingdom Fungi; phylum Ascomycota; class Sordariomycetes; order Ophiostomatales; family Ophiostomataceae; genus Ophiostoma; species Ophiostoma sp. CBS 140.51. The sequence continues at coordinate 14,965 of JANSLP010000448.1, forward strand.
ATTTTCCCTTTTTTTCCGGCCAGAAGACAAGCATTTCTTCAGACACTTATAGCTAACAGATCCACAGCATCATTGAGGACCCCTACATAAACCTTGAAGATCTGGACAATGAAGATACACGTCAAGACCTCATCCAGGAAGCACAGTAAGTTGTTTTCCACGTTATCACCGTCGTATTGTGACCAAAACACATCACTCATTATTTGGTGATACAGGGAAGCAAACGTGGCACATGCACCGATGAATCTTGAGGCTGTGGACGACCGACTTCGACAGTTGGAAGTGGCGCCTAGACATATGCATCAATCTCGAAACCACGAGTTCTCAAACCAAAGTAGGAATCACACTCGACATTGGCGAATGATTGCTGAGCATCCGCATCACCTACCATCAAAGAGTAGTCGCCATAGTCGCCATAGGCGCCATAACTATCATCGACGTCCAGATCAAGGGCAATCTCAGTCTCGGCATTATGAGGAGCGAAGGCACCATCATGCTTCGTATTTTGTACCGCCGGAAGACCATGATAGGCAAGGAGATACAAATGATTACTTAGGTGAAGACGTCAATGAGGGCATGGACGACTTCGGTCTCGAAGAAGGTGGAGACCAACAAGCAGAGACACATGAACCGGCGTGTACTGTTGATTCGGGTGCACATGAGGACGCACCGGAGCCCACCTATACCAATCCGTTCGGGTATCATGCCGACCAAAATCAACCTCAGGAACCTATAACCGACACAATAGGTAATGGGGGCAACGCTATTGAGACTGTACAGGACGATACTCGTTCCAAAATTCTGAAAATTCGCGAAAAAGAGAGAGAGGATCGGCAAAAACTCATCGACTATGGATGTCCACCTTGTCTTCCAAAGCACAGCGGCTACCGGTATCCGTACAATACAAGAAGGCGGACTCCATATGAATTTCCTGCCGCAATGTTCTATCTTCGAGGAGATATCGCGACTCACGAATATCCACTGCAAGCCCAGCTGTTTGACTGGACTGAGTTCCAACAGACGCAACGAAGCACGCGGAATCAGCTTTACGACGCCGGCGGCAACGACGACGGCAACGACATAACAACATCTCGTGCCAGCCGCGAAGCTACAGAAAGGGCATTGCGCAAGTATATGGACAACAGTCGGAAGATGATGCGGGAACGGGACTGGGATGACTGTGCTGAGCTGGTCGAATGGTCTCTCGACATTGACAAACAGTCACGCTTACAAAATTGGCTAGAATTTATGGCTCACCATCTCGATCACAATTTGGCTCTCCGACGTGGTGCCGAACGTCGAATTAACGAGGTTGTTGGAGAGGAACACCAACAGTGGCAGAAAAATCTAGACAATGCGCGCATAGAGTTGCACGAGAAGTTTTTGAAGTGGATGGAAGACGAGCGAATGAATTTTTCAGCCCGTGAGAATACGGACAACCAAGATGAGGCCGGCACGGGTACTGCCAGTGACACAGGTGCGATTGATGCCAAGTTGTTTACCATAGATTTGCAGGACACGGCAGACGATCAAGAAGGTCGGAGTTGGTGGACCTGGAGGAACGATAACACTGTGAAATAGTCACTGACTCGACTTTGGCCATGACGGCTATGCAGAAATACAGTCTATAATTCATAAAGGGCTCATCGTGTTTCCTCGGATAGTTCCACCTTTTTTTGTATGTGTCTAGTTTAGTGTCTGCTTCGTCTATATTTATTGGAAAGGACAGTCTTCAGTGACAAATAAACCAAGACGACAATCGCACTGAGCTGCACGGTAAGTTCCGTGTTGGATGGAAGAGCAACAACTAACGATATATGGCGATGAGGATATGTTTCGTACGGCAGGGGATGGCGCAGAATTAGATCCATTTGAGATATAGCCTTGAGCCAACAAGATTGTATGGGAGTCTGAATGAATGTATATGGTTAGGCCATATGCCTTTCCTACCTGACATACTAGGGTGTGTTATTATACTTTCATTGCATACCAAATGGCCAAAGACCATCAAGATTTTGTTCTCACTGCGGAATGGTTGATGATTCCCTCATTTTTGAAATTTTCTCAAGGTGAATCATTAGCGGTACTGTCACGACGTCCTTGCTCGCCAAGTTTATTCTCTTGTTCACAAGTTCCATGACTTTTTATTGAGGCCGTAAGAATTGTTGACAAAATTGAGCTGTAACGGCATCTTGCACAACGACAAAAACAATTGTATGAACAAAAAATAGGAAAAAATAAGACATAGACGGAGTAGCAACACGCCTAGGCAAAGACAAACATACGACGTTAAATTAGAATCAGATCTAGTATGCACAGAATCTTGACACATCACTGCGAAAATCCACGACACACAAGCATCATAATATATTACACGTGTAGTTCTTAAGATGTAGCACAAGTTCGTGCAGTGAGAAGTATTTCGAAAGCAATGATCTCCTAAGTGCAATACGGCTTAAGGCGATCTCAAAAGTGCAATTCTTACTCAACGAAAACCACAAGCGTGCTCATTCGTCCATATCATCATATGGCCATTTATTTTGAGGCTGAAAATCGGGGCCAATCAGGTATGAAATCACGTGTAGGGCCAAATTATCGTTGGGCTGGCCGCTGCCACTGCGCTGGCGATTGAAGATGTGCCCCTTTTCCGCGAGACGCGAGAAGCAACTGTAACTTCCCATGTTCTTAATTGCCCATCCATCCTTGCCAACTTCCCACAGACTCAAGCAAATTCGATCACGATAGATATATTAGCCAGCAACGTCGTCGGCCCGGCCAGGGCAACTAACAGTTGCACAATGGAGGGACACCCCGCTCCAACGCAAGTCTATTGCAATTCTTTTGGCATTGCTTGTTTCTATGAGCTAACAAAATGAAAGTTTTGACAACGGGCAGAGTGCGCGTGCCGGCAATCAACTGCACCTCCATCCTACTGTTGATGATGTACGATAAATCTTAATTTCTCCCTCATATATTGGTTTCTTCCTCATTTCCCCTTCTAATTCACCGTGCTAACAATCTGTTGCATTGATAGGGCGACTACACTCAACAATCTTCGGGCCACGAACTCCCTACTCAACCTCTACCTTTTTTCTCCTCTCCCATGCTCGGCGGACGCGGGCCAAACAGTCCATCGGGACGGGGTAGTTCAACTTCCATGGGTGCATGCGTCCCCGCGATTCAGGGTCGAAATCCACTGTCCGAATACAATGTCGAGGACCGGTCGCGAGACTTCTACCCGACTATGTGTAGCGGACAATTGCCTATCAACGACGCTCGACAGCGTCAAGACTCCGCCAACAACGACTCATCGACGACGCACGACACGTTGAATTCTACACTCTTTGACTGCCATCAGAAGTTTTCATCATTTTCTTTCCAAATTCCCAGCCTTCATGGGCCAAGCAACAACAGCCCTCTACTTTCCATTATGGATCGTGCCCAAATCTTCGTAAACAAGATGTCTGCCCAAGAGGTGGACAGTTCGGGATTCGGTCTTGGTCGTTCCAGCAGCTTGTTGCGCCGGACTAGAAACGAAACTGTTCATCCTATGATGCCATCACAGGATGTGTCATTTCAGGACGCATTGAGACGTTTCTTCTCTCGCTTGAGAGCGATATCTAAGTTTGATGCAAGGCATGTCAACGCTGAAGAAGACCGCGCCGTGTTATTAACGCTGATGCCCTACGCTGCTACCCGGCCCGCAGGTGTGGACCAGGGCTTGAGGGAGTTGGATGACGCAATGGCACGTCATTTCGAACAACTGCGACGTCAAGATGCCCGAAAGCGGGCCAAGGAGAATGCTATCGAGCAACTATGGTCCTGCGCGCCATGGCGTTGGAGTGGCATACCACCCATCTCACGCAGCACGACATCTGTGACCGGACCGTACCATGAAGACCTGAATCCACAATACCCTGCTTCTGAATTCCACGGTCAATCATCCGGAGAAAGTGGCGCTGTCCTTCGACCAGATTCCAATACACAGCACGACGTACTGGCATCAAATCGAGAACGACCAAGAAGACCTATACCACAGTTACCCACTCCTTTTCTTCCGCCGTTGCCATCCCAACCTCCATCGTCTTCGCAAACTTCGTCGCCTTCGTCGCCTTCGTCGCCTTCGCCATCGTATGCGTCATCCTCTCAACCAAACTTTACACCGCATTTTAGAGACAGTTGGACAGCATCTCCAACACCGTCTTTTAGAACCAACCAAGAATTCGAAAGCTCAGGCTTTCCTCCCAGTCACGATCATGGGTACCCGTGGCAGGGAGACGGCGCCGCTTTTACATCAGAGTTTGGACCGGAGCAGTCACAGTCAGAACCAGAACCAGTTCAACGACGGCCAACAAATCCCACACCGGGAGGCAGTAGCTCGGTTCATAGAGATACTTTGGACGACAACAAGAACACCAATATTGTCAACGACATCACCGATACTACCCACAACAGTCTGAACATCAACATCAACAACAACAACAGTGCTAGTGGCAATCCAAGCACGCACATCAGCACCACCATCAGCAAGGTCGGCCACAACAATATCAACTTCAACCTCCACTTCAACAGCCACCCGGTCCCCAGCCACGGCCACAGCAATGGCTGCAGCCAGATCTCCAACGCTATACCACCTTTAGGCACGGCCACAAAAGGATTTTATATCAGCTGGGCGGCCATCGACACGTCGTTGTATCTTGTTTTGATTTTGCTTGTTTGCATCGCCGTCTACTCCGGCCGCCTTTGACGGTGCGCGGTCTGGCATGCTTAGACGGCTCAGACCACCGCACGGTTATTAAAGACGCAAGATAACGCACAAGGAACTGTCAATATATCGCCTTGTGTGTTCTGCGCATCTATATTTTAAAGAGAGGGGGGGGGGGGCAGATAGTAAAAGGTTCGGGTGGACCTCGATACAATGCGTTACATTAATGCCGTATCGTCAAACGGACTTTTTTTCTCAGGGGAGTAACATGATGCCTACCTCTGGGATTTTTTGGGGGGAGGGGCTCTTTTCAAGATATTCTACAATTCTTAAGGGCGTTTTTTTTTTTCTTTTTTTCTATTATACCAACTGTGCTTCAACACAAACCAGGTTATTTTTCCATAGAAGACAATCAGATTTGGAATCTCATCTATTTTACCCATAATAATCTTCTGCGGCCGTGAATGCCGACTCGGCCGACCACATCCCAACACAAGTACCTGCAGTATTTTTGAGACGGAAAACATATCAGCCCCTACATCGCACTGACGGGGTGGGTATTTGGTACGCGGCCCCGAAAGGCGGGGTGCACGACGAGTGGTAGACCACACATCATTTCAGTTTTGTTGCCATATTTGCCGCCGCCATCGTCATTTCCTCGGCCATGTCAGTTGCAGAACAAAGTAAAGAGGGGAGAGAAATCCGTTTCAAGTTTCTTTATTGTGTTTTTTTAAACTTAATTTACTACTTTACGCCCATTTTGTATACAATTCATATACATTTATCTTGAATTGCATTGTGCTTTCTGTTTGGGTTTGTTTACTTTCAAATGTCACCTGAAGAAGACGTTCTGGGTCCACTTAAGACGGACATGGTTAGCAACTGCCTTTAATTGTTAGCGCATGCAAGCACTCGGCTCGTGCCGCTGAAGATCAACATGCCCTTTCAATCTTTGTTCCATAACATCCAAAGCAAGTTATGAAAAAAAGAAGGAAAAAAAAGGGTCGGTGAGCAGCTTCAATATATTTCAAGGTGATGAACGTAAATACAGGACGATGAGGATGCAGGACGAGGTCAACGACATAGTTCTAGGGCCTATAACACGCCGCTGGCCAGGTGTAATACTGGTGACATAGCGAATATGTGGCTTTAAATCTTTTTCTTACACACCTTGCCAGTTTGGGCCGGGAAAACATAGGCGCGTATATTTCGTTAAAGACCGTCCATAGACGTTGTTCAAGGCAGCGGCCCAGGGCTTCGTAGTTCATGGGCGGGGATGACGATGGACGGAAACTTCACCGCCGGTCATTGCTAAATCGTGGCGCCCGTCCCAGGGGCGCAGTCAGCTATTGGAAGGGTGCTCGAGCCAGGAGCACAACGGAAACGCAGGTTCGGAGAAAGGTGAATACAGCCAGATAAAGGTAAACGGTACCCGGGGCAGGAGCAGCGCGGGTCGGAAAAGCCTTGAAGTTTCTGCCTCCAGCCCCTCTCATGCCACATGTGCAACAGTGGTTTTAGAGGGAATGGCAATGGAACACGAAAACACGGAAAGCGGTCGTCTTCTTGGCGGCCGAGGCCTTCAATGCGGCCGCGCCTACCTCCAATAAGGTTGAAGGTGTCCCCCTATTTATTCCCTAGATTTGAAAAGCGGTGAACTCTTCTCCCTTCATTCTTCTTTTGTCGTCATCATGGTCGATATCAAACGTGCGCACTAAGCACGCCGAGCCATGATGGACGTCCGATCTGCTATCGCCGTCCGTCCCGGTCAATCATCAAACGGCCATACTGTGGATACGCATGCCGCCGCTCCTTACGTCCACGGCACTTCTTTCGTCTTTTACATTCACAAACAGTCCCGTATCCAGCGTAGACCTAAAGAACCTCTCAGAGTTGCGGTTGAAGACCTTCTTCCCAGTCGCATTTCTGTCCCCTCTTCTCCCCCTCCTTTCCCCCTTTGGTTCACCGCCGAAACTTGATATTTTCTACCTCATTCCCTTATTTTTTCACCCAACCAACGGCAGCCAAGTCATGCAGGTCACAAAACTGCTGCACTTGTGGCTGAGGACCCACTAGGGGGTTGGCCCCGCGCCGGTGCACGAGTTGTGGTGATGTCAAATTTCATCCGTCGGGCACGTTCCAAGCCCCAACCACAATAACCTGCAATACGACGACGTGTAGTGCTGGAGTGGGGGCGCTGTCTCGAGTGAGAAAGCGGGCCACCAATCAGGCGCAGATATGTGCCAGCCTTGTTCATGTCGCGGTAGAGGGTTGCGGTAGAGGATCCTTTTATGCCCAAAGCCTCATTCTCGGCGACTACGCTACCACATGCTGGCATTAGTTTCTGCACTTTTGGATTCTTGCACTTTTGTACATTGGGGCGGCCAAATACCAATACGATTCTCTTGCTTCCCGTCTGCATTCTGATGGAGGGGTCCGGGGGGGGGGGCGACGAGACGGAGGAGACGGAGGAGACAGATGAGGCCGACGAAGGGGCTGACGAAGGGGCTGACGACACAGACGAGGCCGACTTGCTGGGGCGGCA
>JANSLP010000449.1:0-22187 GCA_029298735.1 Ophiostoma sp. CBS 140.51
TAAAGGGAACCGAAACGAAGGATAATTGTTACTGATGAGGGATAAATATTAAAAAAACATGCCCTATCACGACTTGACATGGAAACACATGAATATAGATGATAGATATGAGATGCTATGATGAAGATAGGTGATGACGCATAAGTCCCAAGTAAACGACAATATCTTATATGATCACTGCTCCTTGTCAACAAACGACAACACGACAGAAAAGACAATCGTCGGCCGGCACAGATTTTGCAGCAACTGGCCCACCACCGGACCAAACTTGTTGGTCCAGCTGTTGCCGCCGGTCCTGCTCCTGTTTTCCGTGCTCCGGGCCTCCCATTCTCGTCGTGTACATGCAATGCACCGGTGGCAGGCAGCCTTGTTGAGCACGCTGTCTTCGTCCACGTCGATCGTTTGCAACGACAAGAGTTCCTCAATCCGCCAGTCATCGTACAAGTCGACCAGCACGGTAAAGTCCATGCCGTTGAGGTTGGCCGACGGGGCTTCGATGGGTCCCTGTTGTGATGAGGAGGACGATGACGACGACGATGCCGGCCGTCCACGACCTTCAACCAAGAGGCGCTGGAAGCTTCGTGCATCGAGCCACGGCTGGGGTGCAATATGCTGCTGCAGGAGTCGGCGTTGGGCTAGGGTGATGCCCGACTGTAGATCCAGACGGATCTTGACGGGTATGATTAGGTCGGCCACGACAACTTGGAGGGACACCGGGGCGGCCACGGGCTCTTCACCATTGCCTTCGTCTTGAGTATCATCATCCTGTGACAAGTCCACACCGGCAGCCCAGGTAATGGTGTCCATGTGGCTGCGGTCAATCCAGGCAGCATCGAGGGCGACGGTCGACACGGGCAGACGTAGGAGACGGAGCTGGCTGGCCCAGTGGGCGTAGGGCACGGACGTGATCGGAGCGGGAGCAGTCGGTGGTGGCGGCGATGTACGGTTTCGTGGTGCCGAGCCGTCGTACTTGAACATCCACGAACAGTTGTTTGCTGCAGACAAGTGGCCATGATAGGATGGACTCTGTTGCTGCTGCTGCTGATCGTGATGCCGACCAAGCACCCACAGCCCACCACCACTGAAGCCAGCACTGCTGTGCTCTCGGATAGCCTCTGCGCCGAGCCAGGGATAGTAGAGCACATCCCGGCCAGATCGTAGGCGGGTTGGTGATGTGATTTGTCGTACCAGAGGCGGTTGTGGTCCATCATCACTCATAATAACTGTTGGTGGTGAGTTGTGCTTCGGTCCTCCGTAAGCAGCCTCGACGACTCGGCGTGCTTCGGTGCAGACATAGAATAGGTCCGACTGCCACAGCATCTCGATGGAGCGGGTATGGCTGGCCGGGCGAAAGACACGGCGAACACTTTTGTAGGTTGTCGATTGGAGGTCTTCGCGGAGAAGAACGCGGAATGGCAATGCTTGCTCCCAGATCATGCGGCGTATCTCATACGGCAGGCACGAGAAGTAGTGGAATTCAGTGGGCGCGGTGGTCTCGACTGTGCCTTCCTCGTCGATTGGGCTCTCACTTGCGACTGCCTTTGTCGGTGATGGCGGTGGTGACGGAAGGAGCGGCCGACCAAGATTGAAAGGAGTCTTTGGTGGTGTATCTGATTGCACTTTCCTCGTTTGCAGTTGTTGCAAATCAACTGTCGCATTGAATGCATCCAACAGGGCATCGCGAAGATTTGGCTGCAGTGGTTCTGCGACGTCGCTCATCACAAGATCACGAAAGACGCGCTGCGGCGACATCATGTGCCAGCGGTGGGCTGGCTCGGGCTCGGGCGTCGCTGACGCAACGGCAGGCGTTGTTGTTGTCGGTACCGTATTTGGTGATATCTCCGCTATCGCAGCCGATTTGCCCTTTGCTTTTGTTGTCGTTTTCACCTCCGTCTTTGTCGTTGATGTCACTGCCCGTCGGCACTCTGAACACCGGCTCCGGTCCACACCGTCCCGGCATACCGACTGCCGCGTCTCCCGGATAAAACGAATGTCGGCAGCGGGCTCGCCATGTCGATTGCGGAAAGGTCTTAACACATTCCGGGGGTGTTGTGCAGAGCCTGGTCGGCGTTGGCGGTAGCTGCCATGTTCACCACTGCCACCATGGGTGCTGCTGCCCTCTTCCAGAAACAGAGAGGCGGCCGGGTGCGGCAGCGAATGTGTGCGGTCGTCAAAGAAAAATTCGCGGCGAGAACCGTCGGCACGGCGGAAAGCGAGCGGCGTATTTGCGTGAAGGGACGTGTCGGCGGCGATGGGGTTGTTGTCGTGGGCCATTGTCGTGGTGGTCGTGGTAGTCGGCGAAAGGATAAGGATGAGCGGGAAGTGGGTACGGAAAACGTGTAAGTGAGTTTAGCTCATGCAGAAGTGGCTGCGCAAGTGTAGAAACAAAATGTTAAAACGACGACGAAGAAATTGAAGTCAAGATGAAGAGAGTGGAATATGTCGACAGGAAGATTGAGGCGATATTATCTTGACATGGTCGTGTGATGAGTGATGGAAAGCGAGAAATGTGCACTTTTGTTGCCCTGTGCTTTCACGCCTTGGTCGAAGTTTGTTGGGGTTGCTTCGAGGTTGGTTTTTGTCCCGAAATGGTGTGAAGTCGCCGGTCGAGGTATATATAGGAACAATACGAGGATGTAGGAGCGAGAAAGAAGGCGAGGAGAAGACAATGGTTGAATTGCGATGATGAATTTTGGCGATTGTTGGTGGTCATGAAGCGGCCAAAAGGCCACACGGGAGCATCTCCCAACAAGAACAAAGAAAATAAAAGAACCCGATGCAAGGAAGAGGGGGGGCTGAAAAACGCAAGGGCGGTCGGTGGGCGAAGGAGATGCAGGCAAAGAAGAAAGAGGCGTCGGGTGAGGAACAAAGAAGGAAGATGCAAAGAAGAGAAGTCGAAGAAGTTGACGATGGGATCGAATGGCAAATGAATGCAGAACAGATGGTCACAGATGGTCACAGATGGTCACAGATGGTCACAGATGGATACAGATGGAGACGGATGGAGACGGATGGATACCGATGAAATTGTCGTGGATGACAGAAAAAAGAAACGAAAAAGACGGTGAATCGAAACAATAAAAGTCAAAAGCCAAAACAGGGCGACTTGTGGACTTTTGGACGATTTCGTGGATCCGTTTCTTTGGGTCTGCTTTCTTTTTTTTTTGTATGTGCTGTTTCTGCGTCTGATTTTGACGAGATGGCTGTTTTTGCCTTTCTACCCGCTGCGTTGTCACCAACAGTCAGGACCCTCCGAGCCAAGGGCGGGATGAGATGGCAAAGGGAAATGGAGAAACAGAGAATGAGGGGAAGGAACGAAGCAACAGAAAGAAAGGGGTGTGCTGTGTAGATGACGAGCCGGCGAATCTCTGTTTTTCTTAGTTCCAACAGACACACTTCTATTTTACTTTTGATTTCCTTTCGGACGAGTTTAGTTGCTGTTTTGATTTTAGACTCGTGGCCCTACGAGCACAAGCTATGTTCGGACCCGACAATAGCCTCTTTCTCTGGCAGGCACACTATTTTTACAATGTGCACTTTTCCCTCTCAGATGCGAGAGGCGGAAAAGGGAGAAAGATGAGAAGAACGAGGCACAGAACACATCACACAAAAACACACATAGGAGCACAGGACCCAAGGGGAGGGTTCCGATGGGGGGACGGATGCAAGTCGAGGGGGGATGGGGACCCATGGACCCATTCGTGTACAGAAAAAGAAAATACGAAAGTAAGAAAAGGGAAAAGAAACGGGGGCGCACGAGAGATACGGCGTCCGGTGTCCAGAGATGCTTTCTTTTTCTGTTGTCTGTGCCTGCTGTGTGTCTACATCCTTTCTCTCCATTCCCTTCCCAGCTGATCGTCCCGACGATTTCTCTTTGAGTGTGGGTGCGGCTGTGACTTCTTTCTCTTTTCTTTGGTACGGAGTACGGATCAGGTGCACAAGTCACATCGGGACCAGGGTGTGTGGGTGAGTGACTGACACAGGTATCGTCGCTTTTAGGAACCTGTGATGGGGACTGGCCCTTTGCTTTTGGTTACCTGCGTGCGTCGACGCATCTCTGTTTGGTGGAAATGGAAGACAACTCAAGGATGGGTCCAGGATGACCCAGTCACGCCCGCAACGCACGATCCCGACACGCTGGGACGAGAACGAGAAAAGTGATAAAAGCTGAGGGAACACAGAAACGACCCAAGACCCAAGAGGACGGTGTACATACATACTCCGTACAGACAGACAGAAAAGAAAAGTGTGTCGTACGGAGAACGAGGTGCGATGGAGACAAACTGTATGACGACGGGGCTCATCTGCACCCAAGTTCCCAGACAGTATCTCGTAAACGCCTCTGTGGGGTCTCGCAAGCCAGTGCAGCCAGGGTACGACATAAAGAGAGCCACTGACCTTTGCGTATTTCGTTTTTGTTGAAGCTGTGTCTTTATTTTGGTCCCTTTCTGCCATATGCCTCTCTCTTCTTTTTCCTTTTTTGTGACTTCTTTTTTCTCGCCTGTCAACAGGGCAACAGCAGTTACAGTCCCGACATTCTGTGAACGTGGCTCTCTATCCCTTATGCCTTCTCCTCTTCATTATGTCCTCTCCTTTCTCCCCCCTTCTTCTCACTTCTTTTTCAGCTGATGCAGGCGGTCGGGCCATATTCCACAAGCAGACTTTTGTTATCCTGGATTACCCTGCCTTTTTCTTGCTGTTGGGTCTTGTTGTCCTTGTTGTGTTGCATTTCTTTTGCATTCTGCTGTTGAATGAATCATTTCGTCTGTTTATCTCTGCTTCTTTTTTGTACTTGTCTTCGTTTTCTTCTTTGCTTTCCTTTCTTTTCAACGTCGCAGTGTATGTACTTTATGTATGCCATACTCCACTCCTTCCTTCTTCTCCGACCCTTCGTTTCGGGACCAAAAGTACAGGCAGGAGCGACACAGACATTACACGCAGCAAGAGAGAGACATTGGTCGGATAAAAAGAAAAGGAGACATGTCACCCACCTACTTTCACCATCCGCTGTTGGCGCCCAACCTGAGAGGCAGCAAAAGTGGAAGAGTGTTGGATGGAAGAGAGAGACGCAGCTGCAGGTTGCAGTGCATACATAATATGCAAGGTTGAGGAAAGTGATGCAAGGCAACACAAGAAGCAAAGGGTACCAACAGACACGCGGCAGCGGAGGAGAGAAGACGCAAGAAAGACGCAAAGTAACGCTGGCTACTTGACCGGGCGAGAGGACACCCACACAGAAAAGCAACAGGAAAAGGAAGCCCGGAAAATATCGAGAGCAAAACTAACACGGCCCAGACTCGCAAATAAATTGGTTCATCTCGATAAGCGCCAGGAGCGGGGAGGACAGAAGGAGGAGGGAGGTACAGAGGGGGCCAACATGAGATGAGCCGTCCACGTTTCGGGGCTATTTACTTTCGCTTTCTTCGCGCCCTATCACACATCCAGCAGTCGCCGTGTGTGACGACGAGGGCCGTAAAAAGAAGCGCCGGCAAAGAAAAAAGCTCCACACAAAAGAAAACGGAGATTCAGGGTCGCAATAAAGGTGCCAAGATCGATTCTGAGATATGAGATGGGGGACTGTGCATTGAGATTGTGTTGAGGGCGAAGAAGGAAGAAAGAAAGAAGGGGGAGGAGCAAAGACTGCATACGGAGGAGACGAGACAAAAACGCCAGACTGGGAGGGTGAGATATGGGGGCCAAAACCAGCGGAAAAAGTAGAGCGCAATTCTAATTCTGGGCGCAACTTTGGGCCACCTGGTCACTTTCGACATCTAGACTGCATCGACGTGTAAAAGTCACGAGCCAATGAGATTCATAAAGTGCTAGATGCAGGCGGCCAACAGACAACAGGACAAGATGCATCACGCACTGCGCACTCCACGATATGCATGAGGGCCTCGTGATGAGGAGAAGAGGCATATGGGCAAGACAACAGGCTCACGGGGCGAGACAATTAAGCAAATGGGAAAAGAAAAGAGAAATAAAATCGAGGAAAAGTGGCAAGATGAATAGCGACGTGAAGATATTTCCATTAAGACCATTAAGACACGCTGTGTTGCCACACTTGCAGAGGCTGCCCAATCCGTCGGGACAGTGCAGTGCTGATGAAAAAAACACAAAATGGTAGGGACGACGGCAAGGTAGAGGTACATTTTCGAGATTCCTTTGGAAACAAGACCTGTACTTGTACTCGAACCGATCTCGACTCGAGTGCCGGGACCCGAAAGTAATGCCGGAGGTGTCGTACAAGCTGTCACAGCCGAGAATGTCACAACCGATAATGTCTTGCTCAATGCAACTGGCCAAGCTTGACTTATTCATCTCTGCATCGTTTCAATATTTCCAATCATCCGACGAACTAAAGAAAAACGACCGGTGAAATAAGAGAGAAAAAAGCATATTCTATTCAACGGTTTTGGCTCCTCTGCTAGCAAGGATGGAATGTCTATGATCTATTAAAAAGAATACAGTCCGACATGAAGGCTATTTGGCGCCTTTGTTTATCACCGCCCAACTGATTGATCCAGAAAAACTCAGTCGACAATAAATACATGAATGACCCCAGCAGCGACACAAGTCACAACGGTACGCAATGCGGGCCGTAGTCGATGGGCTCATATAGCGCGCCGATGGGTGATTTCTCGAGACTGATCTCACTTTCAGGTAATTGTTCGCTCTACTGTCCTGGCTGATACGGATTCTGATGTCCAGCCGACGGAACGTTCTGCTGCCCTGCCTGCTGCCCTGCCTGCTGCCCTGCCTGCTGCTGAGGTAGCTGCCGAGGCTGTTGCGCATTCGCTTGTCCAGACTGCTGTAAACTCGGTTGCTGGGCTTGATGTACATTCTGTTGCCCATTCTGCTGTCCGTTCACCCGCGGGTTCCGTTGTCCGTTACTGTTTTCGAGCCGGAATTGCTCCCCACGCTCTTTAGAAGGTGCGCGGCGCCGGGAACGACTGAGTGGGTTCCAGGACTGGCTGCGTGGCTCCACCCTCTCCGCGTTGCGTGGCTCATCATTTCCCCCTTGACAAAGAAGGACGCGGGAGACCCTGTGGCAGAGACGACGTCTACCTTGTTGTTGCGGGCGATTATCTGCTGGATTCTTGACTTCATCCACCGCTGCCGCTGGATGTGAGGCGTCACCTGCGGCATCTTCCACCTGAGCTTGAGCAGCTTGGTTTTCTGCTTTTGGCTGGACTTGAGGCTGGGATTGATGCTGGGCTTGAGACTGAGCTTGCGGCTGGGCTTGCGGCTGGGCCTGAGGTCGGGATGGGCCGGGCTGGTGGTGCTGTGCTGCTTGTGGATTGGCGGATTGTTGGTTAACCTGGTTGCCGGTTTGAGAATCAACTCGGGTGGTGGAAGATCCGGCAGTGTTGGAGGCGCCATCAAGACCGGTAGGATTGGCGGCTTGCGCATTGGCTGAGCTAGGAGCCTCTTCGTGGTCATCCTGGGTGTCGCTTCCAGTGAGTCGTCTTAGAAATGAGTCCATGTTTAGAATGGAGCCCCCGGGAGGCACAGAAGACGCGGAGGCACCGCCTTGGGATCCGCCTTGAGCACCGCTTTGGCCAGTCGGACGGGAGTCTGTTTGAGGAGAGGTCGATTGCGGAGCGTCTCGGTACGGAGGGTGTTGAGGCTCTGGTGCTTGTTCGGGACTGGGTTGTCTTGCGGTGCTACCTGGTGTATAGAAATCAAAAGGGACGATCAAGCCAGCCGCGTGCGAGGCTGCTAGTTCTGCGGAGTCGTAAGGGGCTGGGGAAGCTTCCACACTAGGTTGCTGGGCTTGGGTCTGGGGAGGTGTCGCTGTCCGAGGCACGGCAGCAACCGGAGTGACATTGGCATTGGCATTGGCGCTGCTATTGGCAGTGGTGTTTGATGGTGTCAGAGCATACGACTCTCCCGGCGGCGAGGGCGTGGCTTGCGTGGCCTGGTTCAGGAAAGACTCATTGGACATTGCCCCCAAGGCGGCGGGCGTCAGGGCTTGTTCATTGTCGTTATTGGCTCCGCTGGACGGTGGCGCTCTGGTGGGCGATGATGAAGCCGAGTTCGCCTTCACGTTGCTTTTCGTTTGACTGGCAGTCATGGTTCTTGTCGAGGTGCGGTCACGCGGTGGATCTTCTTCAGAAATGCTGCTGGCTTGGAAGAGATTGCTGGGATCCGTGTCGTCGGGACTCGGGTGGCGTATTGAGACACCACCTGATTCGTCGTCACTGCTGGAGCTCTGCTCGAAGTCTTCGCTGTCTTCGTTGTCTTCGTCGCTGTTGTTACTGTCACCAAAGAAAGCGTTGAAAAGACTGTCTCGCACGTTTTCGATGAATTTATCTTCAGTCTCGCGGGCAGAACTGATTCTTGTGTCCTTTTATGGTGGCTTTTCGGCGAGACCTGGGCAGAATTTTGACTTTTTGGTCATGAGCGGCCCTTCGGGTTTTGTGTTCTTTTCGAGGGGCAGACAAAATATGTTTGAATAACAGTTGATAGCGGGCCAGGGGAATAAACGAGGACAAATAACAATTTTCTGGCGAGGGCCTGGAAAGATGATGATTGTTTGGTTGATGCTTTCGCAGAGAGAAGAGGAGAATCGAAATGCGAGAAATATTTACAAAGACAGGGGCAGCAGTGTTTGTTTACATTTTCGAACTTGATATAAAACGGCAGGCACGAAGCCGAATATCGTGGAAGTAGCGATTGTACGTCTTTCCATAGTTCCTGCAAAGCTTGGTTTTGTTCCAATCTGGAAGGAGTCGCTCTTGCCTTTTGAATTCTCACACTTTGGTATTGTCTCGGAAGGAGCGTGTCGTGGAAAGGCGAACCACACTGTCAATTCTCACATTGCAAACGGGCGTCGATAAAAGTGATAAACAGCATCAGAGTTTTTTTGGTATGGGACCCGTCATATATGATCTATTAGTTCCCAAGTCTATCTCATTACAATGCCTTTGCAAAGACCAAAACACGAGCCCCTTAATTTTTTGCGATGCCGCTCGCTCCTTCCTTCTCTGCCCGTTTATGTGTGTATGGACAAGAAAGAGCATGCAGTCTCCTTCTATATGTATTCTATATTATCCACAAACTCTTCGTGGTCTTTCCGTTTCTTCTTGCTGTTGGATCACGAGCACGCCATCCAAATCATCAAACGTTCCTTCCCCTTCCGCCAATCACCGCGGTCACCACCCTTCAAAGGCGAGGAGGCTAGGAGGCAACAACGAGACAACCGATTGTCATGGGGACTTCCTCACCGACCACAAGCAGCGCACCTGCCTTCCAGACATCCTCAAATCAAACGAGCCAAAATGGTACCATTCCCTCCGGCAAAATCGATGGAGGCAGCACTGTGCTATCGGCAGGTGGGCAGGTCGGTGTAGTCCTTGGCGTCGTCATTTTTGCGCTCCTGCTAGGAGGCATTGGTCTCTGGGCGACGACTCAAACGAGGGCAAAAAGACAACAGTATGGACCGCTAAACAGGAAGGAGGTGGCTGGCAGGGAAACAGTCGAAACTCGAACGTGGTAGGAAGGGCCGAGGCAGGTGAAGGAAGCAGTTTTGAGAGCTTTGATGCATTACAGAGCCCAGTCTCCACGGTGCCTTAATGTCTAGATAGATAAATCCATCATTCGACACCGCTTATTGCTTCCACGCAATGTTCGTTGGAAACTTGCCGGCCACTTTCAACGAGCCTGCCTGACCAGATATCGACTGGAGTTGCAGCGGTCCAGGTGCTGCCCCATCAGTTGCCGCTTCTGGCTGATCTGGACTTTCTGGCACTGTCGATAGAGCCTCTGGGCCGCCATTTCCTCCTTCCTCGCCTGCCTGTGCTGTGACTTGCTCTGCCTCGCCCTCTTTGGCACTCGCCGCCTCCTTTTGCCGCATCTCCCAGAAGCCTTTGCCGTAGCTCACCAGGATCTCTTCACCCTGCGCAATGCCGCCCACCTTGTTGGTGTTTTGTTTGTTCGCCGCCGCCTGGAGCAGTGCCCGCTTGCCTGCAGGTAACACAAACACGGCCATGCAACGCTCGCCGCGCCGCGGGTCCCATACTTCACGGAACTCGGCATTGGCCCGCGGTTTGCCCGTGCCCCGGTAATCGTTGACGAAGCGGGCCTCGTTGCCCTGGCGGTCGGCATCGACGGCGACGTCGGCATCACGGTCAAGCCACAGATCGTAGTCGGACTCGCGCTTGTTGTGCGGATTGGTGCCGGGGCGTCCTGCGGCGACGTTCCCGCGATGGTAGACGCCAAGGTAGGGCAGAATAAAAGATCCCGCCCGAAGGTTGCGGGCGGCAAAAAGTCCACGTTGACCACAGGCTGGATGGTTTGGATCGGTAATGGAGCGGATCTCGACGAGTGGGCTGGGTCCAAACCGCAGGATGGACGGCACTTCAGAGAGTGGTGGTGTGGATGCCGGTGCTCCTGGCAAATCGGCCGGCTGTGTCTGCAGCACCTGGCGCTGCCGTTGTGAGATGCCAGCGTAGACGGGCGTTGTGAGGTATGTGACGTTGGATGGCCAGTTTTCCGGGACAGTTTTTGGTGCTGCGTCTGGGCTGGTAAAAGGGCCTCCAGGCAGTCCTCCTGACAGGTCTCGTGGAGATCCTCTTTGCGGTCCTCCCCGTATCCCAAATCCACGGCCACGGCCATTGCCACGGTTGTTGCCGCCTCGGCCTCTGTCGTTGTTGGCCATGGCTTTGGATGCCGATCGAGCTGGCTGAATAAAGAGTTTGGTGAAACAGAATGGCTCGAAAAATAAAAGTAAAAATTCGCAGTAATTTTATCTGTTCATAGAGAGTGAAAATAAATCAAGAACAAAGAAAAAGTAAACAAATTAGTGAATTGACGTTGACTTGACGTCGATATGCAGGTTCCATGGAAATTTTTGGTGAGTAAGGTTCTTGGCTGCTTGGGAGTTAAAGTACGTCATGGCGGTCACGTGTTTTCGCGGCAGACTCGCAACTAGATTTAGGCCCCAAAACGCGGGGCGCCACTCTTTTTCTTTTAGTTCTCACATTCGTTCCAGGTCCGACGCAGCGCATTCTCCGTCGCATTTCCCCCACACACCCATCCTGATCGACCATTGCTGCCTGGAACATTTGACCTTTCGACGACAGCCCATATGACTGGGCGACATACGACTATGCAACGACATGCGCCCTAATTGAGCGCGGCCCCTTCATTGTTTTTTTTATTCTTAATCGCATCTACAACGTCATCAACGTCATCGACTTCGTTGATAGTTGACGATGGTCAGCACTCGGCGCAGCGGCAACGGCACGGCCGAGCACCGGGGCGTCACCGTGCGCGCGCAAGCGACACAGCGGCAGCAGCAGCGACAGACGGCGGCGCGACAACGGCTCGAAGATGCGGAAGCGGCCTCTACTAGTGCCGACATGCGCCTGCCGGGCGTCTATCGGGACATGCTGATTGAAGCTGGCGTGCCGAGTCCATCAGCAACAAGGCGACGAGGCGGCAGAGCGCAACAACAACACCAGCAACCGACGATTGACTTGATAGAAGACACTGGTGAACCACCCGTCAAGCGCATCAAGCGGCCAGGAGAGAAGAGCGATGTACCAGCACGAAGCGAGCGTGCGGCACAGAAATCGGCGATTGTCATTGACGATGACGAAGATGAGGAGGAAGAAGAGGAGGATGACATGCAGTTCGAGGACATTGCGATCCCAGAGCCTGTAATACAAACGAGAGAGCTCGATTCGGAGGACGAAGAAGATGAAGACGATGAAGAGGATGAGGAAGACGACGGCCAACAGTTCAACTTTGAGGACATTGGCAGCACAGACACCACGCCGACGAAACCAGGCAACCGACCACCTGGACAGATGGCCACGACATCCGACACCTTGGAATTGAACCTCACGGAGCACGAGAACGTTCTTACAACACCTTCGAAACGAGGTGGACGGTGGGGCGCAAGAGCACCGGCAAACCGGAAGAAGCCACTGAGTCGGGCGGAGCGCATACAGCGTGTCGAAATCCACAAGATGCATTTGCTGTGTTTGATAGCACATGCCGCCCAGAGGAACAGGTGGTGCAACTCGGCCAAGGTGCAAGAGGCATTGAGGCCGCTGCTCACGACGAAAATGATCTCCTACCTTAACCCGGGCGGACATTTGACACAGTTTGGCCAGACGGAGTCGCTAAAGAATGGCATCCAACAGGTGTCAACCATGTTCAAGACGCTGTTCAACATTACTGAACGAGGGATGCGGCGAGCTCTGTGGGCCGAGAGCCCAGACCAGTTGAAAGACGTGAGTATACTGGACTGTGGTATGCTATTTCATGAGACGTAGCTAACAACTCTTCAGTTCGAACTTCCTACCGACGTTGAGACGGTGCTCGATAAGGACGACTTTATCGCCGCAGCAAAGAGCATGGAAGGCTCTCGCGATGTTGGCGCGCAGCTCTTTTGCGCCTTGCTGCGCGCAGCTGGTGTTGAGACACGGCTGGTCTGCTCTTTACAGCCATTATCTTTCCTCGGCAATGCACCAACCATGCCAAAAGCGAAGTCGAAAACATCCAAACCAACACCATCACGAAACAACCATCCAATACCCAGCATATACCGATCGCCACCACCATCAACACAGGCTCAAGGTGGCGACTCTGAAAACGAAGCCATGTTCTTGTCGCCCCGTCGCCGCTTGGGTCACCCTGATGCTGCAGCCTACAACATTCCGTCCGTACCTTCGCCACCAAAGCCGCGACCAAGGCCATCGTCCACAGCGGCTTCTTCATCGTCAACCTCAAGACACGTCGTCCGCGGTGAATCGGCTTTCCCCGTCTACTGGGTCGAGGTGCTGGACGCCGCCCATCAAAAGTGGCAGCCCGTCGATCCGCTCGTCAGCTGCACGCAGTGGAAACCTGCCAAACTCGAGCCGCCAGCGGCTGACAAGCTGAACCAGCTGTCGTATGCCATTGGCTTTGCCGCCGAGGGCGACGCCAAGGATGTCACCCGGCGGTATGCCAAGGCGTACAACGCCAAGACGAAGCGAACGCGCATTGATGGGCTGGTGGAGCCGGCGCCGACAGTCGCGTCAGCCAAGGCTGCCGCCTCGGTAGTGCCAGGCTCCTCACCAGCAACATCTACCAACTTGTCTGGAGCCAAGTGGCTGCGCCGGGCTCTGCGCTACTACCGCAAGTCGGCCACCACAGACGTCGACCAAATTGAAGACATTGAGCTCAATGCGGCCGAGTCGCGTGAGCCGATGCCGCGCAATGTCGCCGATTTCCAGAACCATCCAGTCTATGCACTGGTGCGCCATCTGCGGCGGCACGAGGTACTATTGCCCAACGCCACAGCTGCCGGTACGGTGGCCGCCGGTGCCAAAGCGCCCCTCGAGCGCATCTACCGCCGCAAAGATGTGCGCATTGCTTACAGTGCCGACCGCTGGTACCGTTTGGGTCGGGTAGTTCTGTCCAACGAGATCCCCGCCAAGTGGTCACCAAAGCCCGTGTCTCGCAAGAAGGGGCTGTTTGACGACGGCGAGGGCCAGGACGAAAAGAACCAAGCTGTCGACGGAGACGACCTGTTCGGCGACGGCCCAGCCGGTGGCCACCCCAGCCCGCTTGGCATACCCATTTTTACGCCCGAACAGACAGAGCTTTACCGTGCCCCGCCCGTTGTTGATGGCATCGTCCCCAAGAATAAGTTTGGCAACATTGAAATCTATGTGCCGAGCATGGTCCCCGAGGGCGGCGAGCATATTGACGACGAAGTGGCCGGTCGGGCGGCGTACATGTTGGGTGTCGACTATGCTCCCGTTCTGTCGGGGTTCAACTTCCAGGGACGGAAAGGAACAGCCGTGCTGCGTGGCGTTGTTGTGCCCAAAGAGAATGCCGAGGCCGTGCGGGCTGTGCTGGACGGACTGAAAGACTTGGCTGCCCAGGCCGTGGCGGAACGTCGGACGCGTGCAGCCCTGCGCATGTGGACTGTCTTTTTGCGTGGCCTGCGTATTCGGCAGCGGATTCGCGATGCGGCCGAGGACCGCGGTGAAGATCTCGACAGTGAGGATGATGGTCATGAAGGGGAGGATGAAGAAGACGACAATGAAGAGGAAGAGGCACCAGAAGATGACGAGCAAGAAGACGCCATTGACGACGCAAAGAGCGACGTTACTGAAGAGTTCGATATGATCATGGACGAGAATGGCGATGCTGAATTTGCTGGTGGCGGCGGCTTCATAGCCGACGACGGTGACCACGGCGGCGGTGGTTTCATAGCCGATGACGAAGACTATGGCGGTGGCGGTTTCATACCGGAATGATCACTCGAGCTGTTATCACGATGTTAGATGTACAGATAGAGCAGACGACCATTTGTAGTTGGATATTGCAAATGTTTTGTCTTATGTACCATCCATTTTGTACGATATATCCATATGTATGCCATATACCCAAATATCTGTTCTATATCTATACACATGTATC
This sequence comes from Ophiostoma sp. CBS 140.51, assembly GCA_029298735.1. Taxonomy (NCBI): domain Eukaryota; kingdom Fungi; phylum Ascomycota; class Sordariomycetes; order Ophiostomatales; family Ophiostomataceae; genus Ophiostoma; species Ophiostoma sp. CBS 140.51. The sequence continues at coordinate 14,425 of JANSLP010000449.1, forward strand.
TAAAATATTTGATTGAAGACCCCACGTCGAGAAACAATTAAGCATATATTTACCACGTGCTTGACGTTGAAGGGTTGAGTTCTAGAAGCTGAAGAAGCTGTCTCGGCCGTTTTGAGCTATTGGAGCTAATGGCGGGTACAAGTCGCCCCATAGGACTTACAGGGCAAATGGTGGTGCATTGGCGTCATAGGGTGAATACTATGGTGGGGTCCTACGATTTGGAGGAAGGAGGTTAAGAGTTCTGACCCGCACTCACTCGTTCTCTCCCTTCCATCTCACTTTCCCCAAACCTTCACCACAACAAGACCAAACAACTGCTTTCACTTAACGAAAGCATTTGTTGTTTGTCAAATACACCGATTCACAATGGCTTACAGTGCTCCAGGAGCGCCCGATGAGCCGGCGCAGGCGCAGGCGCCTAACACTGCCCCCAAGACAGCTTCGACAACAGCTCCTTCGACCATTCTCCCTCCTCCCCCTCGACCAGCTTCATCTTCGACGACGCCGACACCGTCTCTACCTTCTGTGCCTAAGCTCGAAATTCTTCCTGGTGGCGACAAACCCTCTCACACCTTCTTGCGCCCCTCGAAATGCATCAACGAGGGACCCGACGTCGCCCGCTTTCTCGTGTCCAAGGCCTACCGCGACATTGGCCTGTTCGTCCTGCAGTTGAACCATGCGCTGTGCCCGCGACGGAAACTGTCTTCGGGACCTTTTACCGACAATGAACGGCCGACGGCGTCGACGACTACACTCTTTACACTGCAATCGCCAAAGCGCAGTGACGACCCGCCGTCGGTACAGAAGCTGCAGGCACTGTTGACGCGCATTGCAGCCATCATCGAGGAGGCGCCACCGGATCCGGGTCCGCGGCGGTTCGGCAACGCCAGTTTTCGGACATGGCACAAGTTGTTGGCAGAACGGATTGAGGGTGGCCTGCTGGAGGAGTACATTGCAATCAAGGGGCACGCGTCAGCGAATAAGACTGAAGGAGGTAATGGAGACGACGCACCCGCCCAGGCAATGGACGAAGTCAAGGCCTACTTTTTGGGCGGCTTTGGCAGCTCACAACGTCTTGACTACGGCACCGGTCACGAGCTGAGCTTTTTGGCGTTTTTGGGGTGCCTCTGGAAGCTGGGCGTGTTTGCCAACGGCGACCCTGGCACGGACGGGGAAGCAGTCGAGCGCAGTCTGGTCCTGGGTGTTCTCGAGCCATATCTCCACGTCGTGCGGAGACTCATACTGACCTACACATTGGAGCCCGCTGGTTCGCACGGCGTCTGGGGCCTCGACGACCACTCCTTTTTGCCCTACATCTTCGGTTCGGCCCAGCTCACGCGGCCGATTGCGTTCTTGGGCAATGAGTCCATGCCGCAAGAAGGGTCCGCGCCGCGTGTGCCCAAACCCTCGGACATTGTCAAGCCGGACGTCGTGGCCACCCAGCGCGAATGCAATCTTTATTTTTCGGCCGTCGGCTTCATCAATGATGTCAAAAAGGGCCCCTTTTGGGAGCACAGTCCGATCCTGTTTGATGTCTCGGGCATCCAGGACGGCTGGGGCAAGATCAACAAAGGCATGATCAAGATGTTCAATGCTGAGGTGCTGTCCAAGCTCCCGGTGGTGCAGCACTTTGTGTTTGGCTCGCTGTTTTCGTGGGACGAGGACCCGGCGGCGACAGCGCCCGTGGCGACAATGCACATGACGAACCAGCCCGTGGCCACAGCACACATCTCGGCGTCCCTTAACAAGGGGCCAGGGAGAGCAGGCGCAGTACCGCCATCATCGGCATTGCCGCCGACAGGAATGCCGGGCTCAGGAGGAGTGCAGGCTGCTACGGGTGCACCATGGGCACAGGCGACACGGATGCCAGGTGCTGCTCCTGGTGCTCTGCCGGGACCTGGTATTCCGTACTCGAGAGTCCCGATGGGCACGGCCCGGCCCGGAGCTGGAGGCCCAGGCATTGGTTCACGAGCACCGCCGACGGCCTTCCCACGGCTGACCCAGGAGAGTCAACTACCAGGTGCTGCAGGTGGATCGGGGGCAGGCCAAGATACAGGCGTCACTAAAGCGCCGTGGGCTAAATAAACCAGAGTTTGTCAATAAACAAAACATAGATCCATACACCGTAAAAAAAAGCGAGCATTGACCATGTAATTTGTGTTATCTTTGAATTTGTCTGGGTATCTAATGGTATTCGACAAAAATAGCTATCTGGGGCGAGATGTCTCAAAAATAACAAAGGTGGTGCAAAAACAAACAAATATGGATATCATAAAGTGGGATGAAAAAGGAAAGAAAGAAAGAAAAATGATGCAGGACGGGGACGAAGACGAATGAAGGCCGAATGGACATGGTCCTCAGGTATCATAGGACCGAAAGTAGCCGAGGTTTTGCTGCCGCTCGAAAGATTCAAGAGGTTCGAGAGGTTTGTCGGTTGTCGTCGATCCGGATTCGCCTGCCCTGCCCTGTCTTGTTGCGACTCGAGTCGTGAGACCAAGATCTGCATTTTGAAAGCACGGGAAAACAAAACAATATGCAAGAACGGGAAAACAAAACACTACTGCTCGCTGTTCCCCGCCCGTCACATTACAAGTCTTGACAAGACTTCATTGCATCAGCCGGGGAGACAGTAGTTCGTCCGTAGCCGGTGAAAGAAATCATGCGGCAGCTACAACGTGTTAGCGATGTTCACAAGTTCGGCATTCCTTCAAGAGGAGCTTATCGCACCAGTAGCAGGAGCGGCCTCAGCCGGCTTGGTCTCCTCAGCGGGCTTGGCCTCCTCGACAGCAGCGGCGGCCGGGGCAGCCTCAGCAGCAGGAGCAGCCTCAGCGACAGGGGCGGCGGCCTCAGCAACCGGAGCCGGCTCGGCAGCAGCGACAACAGGCTCGGCAGCAGCGGGAGCGGCAGCGGGCTCGGCGGCAGGGGCGGCCTCGGCGGCGGCAGGGGCCTCGGCGGCAGCAGGAGCAGCAGCGGGGGCAGCCTCCTTAGCGGCGGGAGCAGCGTCGGCAGGTTTGGTCTCCTCAGCAGGCTTGGCAGCCTCGGCCGGAGCAGCCGGAGCAGCGGCAGCAGGGGCAGCAGTCTCGGCCTTGCCCTTCTTCTTGAAGATGGACTTGAACTTGGCCTTCAAGTTGTCAAGAGCGTCGACGGCTGTTTGTTTGGGGTTCGAGCGCGTGTTAGTCAAAAGTGCAACGGCGTGACGTAGGGCGGTGAGCGGAGTATAGTAGTAGCGCATTTACAGAAAAAACACTACAAGGCTGAGACAAGCTCCCTTCAAGCTCCTTTAAAAGTAAATAGGGACGCAGGATTGCACGTACGAACACCAGGCATGTTTGCGGTTGGAGATGGTTTTCTCGGGTGAAGAAGAGAATAAGAGACGGTGGAGGGAAGCTGAGGAGAAGCTGGTGGTTAGCTTATCAGTTTGCGACAAAAAAGCCAAGCAAGGGTTCGGTTGTTGTACACAGCAGCGATAGGCGTTGAAGAAAGAGGGTGGGCAGGGGGAACTAGCTCGTGGCGACTTACGATGCGATGAGAGAGTATGGTGATGTTGGTGATGCAATGTGAAGAAAAAAATGAAAAGAAGGAAAAGAGATCGAGATCAGAAGAAAAGGGAAGGAAGAAGAAACGGTTGGAAACAGCCAAGGAGGGGGGAAAGTGGAAGAAGAAATACGGGAGGCAGCCTCCCTGGTTCCTGCCCTCCATTTCCCTTTTCCCTATTTCGTCGTCGTCCCTCGTCGGTCGTTCCTTGCACCCCCGGAACAAAGATAAAGCTTCCCACCTGCCACCTGCCTCTTGCCGATTGGGATCTGCGCGCCCCAGGTTCATCTCCCATGCGACCCCCTCATGATGTGCAGAAAGAGAAGTTACGGGCAGGAAGATACTATTAAGACTGCTTGTTGCCCGTGAACTGTCGTGCTCTGTCGTGCTTCCGTAAATAGTTTTCATACGACTGTAGTCATCCACCGTAAATTGCCCATTTCACGGCTTTAATTTTAGGGGGCTTGGGGCTGCTGTGCCTTGGTTTCCTGGTTCGTTCTTTCCCTTCTTTTCCCGTTGTGGTTGTGTTTTGCCAAGATCGCGCCTTCCCCTCTGACAGCCACGTTGAAATTGCACGAGGAAGGAGGGCCTGGCCTGGCCTGGCCAACATGCGCCCACCCGCAAAAACAAAGCAGCCAGACAAACGTGGGACCAAAAGAAGAAGGAACCGGAGTGACAACATCCCTCGAGCGGGTAGTCGCATTCCTGTTCCTTTCTCTTTCTTTCAGTTGCTGCACATACTGGACGATACCGCGATCGCTCCTTCTTTATTTTTACAACACTTCGTCCCTTGATAAACAAAGAGTAAAAAGGCAGGAACAAACGGGGCGTCCTCCGACCACAAGTATCACGTTGGAGTTTTTCCGCTTCGAGGCGGGACCGTAGTTGCCTTCTTCATTTCTATGTCTCTCGAAAAGGAACATCCTCATTCTATTTGCGGCGTACGCCATATTTCTTTCTATTTGGAAACCTCGTAACCCAGATACAACTCTGACCACCTCTGACAGCCTTATCAGAACGGCAAAACTTGCAGCTGCCGCTCCGTCCACTGAACTGCCATTGCTGCAGCTTGTTTATTTTGCGGGCTTCTTCACTCTTGCGGCGGCCCTTCCCCTAATTTTGTAAGAGAATCCCTCCTTTCTGCATTTCACATAAACTACCATCTGACCTCAATCGGACCCTTACTATTTTGGCTGCCTTTTTAGTTGCTTTTCTGCCGTCGCAATCGCTACTTGGGGTGCATGAGCCAACCCGCAAATAGCCTAGCCTGTCGCTGTCCACAGCACTCGAACAGGTTCGAGGTTTCGATTTGGGACACTTTTCGATGCATTGACAACTGCAAGCTAGAGCCAGCCTGCTGATCAAGTGCACAGACCAATTGCGTGACAAGACAAACGATAAACTGCAGACGTGTAGAAATGCGAACATGAAGAAATACAAGTGCAAGAAAGTCGATGGAAATTACCTGTAACAGGTGTGTTGGTCGTGGGACTATTTTGTGCTAAACGAGACCAAACGACACAATAAGCCCGCCGAAGTTACAGCATGCAGACAACATGCACCTACTACTTGGACGTTTGTGCGGCACTGCGCTGCTTTTGGAACACGAGGTGTGCCATGTGGTCGTTCTTATCTCGAAGGAGGGGGAAGAAAGCCTGTCTGGAATGATATTTCCGTCACCTTTGTCACAAAAATCATGTGCAAATATGACCACAATAATCGAGACCTCTCACATTCTAGAACGAGGAGCTGGCCACGGTACGAGTGCGGTGTGCAAGGTGCATCGCCCGTCGTACAGCATGATTACTACCATATGCCGTCATTGTGCTTTTCTTTTGCTGCTTTTCTTCTTGCTTGTGCTGCCAAAAGCTCCGCACAAGCTTTTTGTCAGCTTCTGTCCAATGGCAGGAGGAGGAAGCACCACTCCTTCCCTTTGGTTCCTGAATGGGAATTAACATAAAGGGACAGGCATGGGAGATGGACATTATAAAATACTTTTCTCTGGGAGGTTTCGGATGTACAGCTGGACAGTGAATCGTAACAGATATGCACGAAAGCATGTCGAGGGGCACTGTGGTCGTGTCAAGGCAACCCGACTGGGAATCTTTCCTGGCTTGAGGTCGGCCGCTGAACCCGTCGTTGACATAGATATCACGGACACAAGCTGTAAAGAAATGTTGACTCGACACTGCAGGCACCTAAAAAAAACCCTCGCATACCACTGTTCACCTTGTTGGCTAGAAACATGCGTCGCTTAATGTTCCTTTCTCTTCCATCAACCAACCCTCGAGAAAGGTCACCACGACGAGCTCAAGCTTCGATAAGATAGCAAGAACTGGTGGGGATAGGATGGGTAAACATTCTGGATAGGTCAACAGAAAGCCGTCCCGGGAAAGAACAGAAAACGAGAATCAAAAGACAACGGAGAAAGGAAATAAGGACGACAACAAGAAAGAACCGAGCCAGTAAGAAATTTGAATTTCAAATATAAAACAACGCAAATTAATAAATAAATAAAAAAACGCAAAAATGACACGAAAACACGGGGAGACGGAAGCAGATAGCCTACTCTACGTACATTTTCGCAGAGTTTTCGCCCATGGCTACCCAAAGACCCTCAAAGAGCCCTCTATTGCCCACTGTTGACTTACACATGGGCACACAGCTTTACCGTGTGACAATGTCCGTGTTAGAGTCCGCCCGAGAAATACCAGCTTGGTACTGAGTAGTGTGAGTTTTACACAGTGGCCCTCGGTAAACAGCGCATTCCCCCTCACAAACGGTATTTTTGTATTTAAATTTTCGCGTAGCTGTCTCCATATCACGAAAATATACCGTGACGAACCGTGGGACGAGGGGGAAAAGAACAGGAGAGAAACAGCGAGAGAATAAGAGAATGCCAAAAAGTGAGAGAAAAAAAGCAAATGAGAAAATTACTTATTCAGGCAGGCTTCCGTTTCTTACGAAAAAGAAGGAAAATGTCTCAATTCTTGGAAAGGAAGAAAGGAAGAATGTGACGATTTGGAACTTCAAATTGAAGCAGGCTCGCTGTTCTCTATTTTGAATATTTTCTGTCGTTCCGATTCTTTTTCTGCCACCAAAAGCCAACATCAACGACGACAACAAAGAACATGTGACGACTTCTCGACAAAGGCATCCTGAGATGGATGTCTTCATACGATCACCGACAAACATTTAGCTGTCCTGTCCCGACCACGACTTGACCCAAGCAAGACATGCTGGCCGACTGCAAATTCAAAGACGACGACCTGTGTTGCCGAGTTCCAGCCTCGCGTCACTCCACGATCTCATATCGATACCGATTACCGATAACGAATACATCTCACGATACAGCAGTCAACGACAATGGAAGCTTGATGGGCAAACGACATGCAGTAGTTTTTCGATCTCAACTTCTTCGGCAAGAGATTATTGACTAGTACGATCATACTAGCGGTGCCGTGACTTTCTCACAAACCCGACGACAATCTTGATATCACGACAGCTCGAGCAACCGAAGATTGAAACAAGGACAACAATCATTGGGCGGCACAGATCTAGGCCGAGGAAGAAACAGAGCCGGCAGAAACACATCGCGACTTTGGTTCACCGCCCTCGACACCCAGAGCACACACATCATATCGGAACCTTTCATCTCCCAAGACGGCAAGTCGGCAGGATGACCGACGGATGACGGTTAAGGAAAGGGAAACTGGCACAAAATATTCACCGGGGCCCTGCCGACCGCCCAGCAAACGACAATCGGGGCCTCCCCGATACCCTCGCCGAGTTTTGTCACAACAATTACGAAAACGACACTTCAGAATGACATTTGGGAACGACAAATCGGCCACGATACGAGGTGCATACCCAACACCAAACTAGATGCACATCTAGATACACGACGACGATCCTCCACCATCTCTTTCGCTCCGATTTGGATTTCTTGCTTTTTGTCGACCCCTTCACCGACCTTTTCACCTTCTTTTGGCACATTTCGTTTTGCCATTCTGCCCACTGTGGTGGCCTCGATCCTGGTCTCGATTCAATTGCCGAATGGGGCACTTTACACTCACAGTACAGAAAAAACCCGCCCGCGGCCAGGGCGGCGCGGCCGCCCTGGCACTAACGTTTTTATTTTATTTTATTTTATTTTTTTCAAACCGAAACCAACGCCAACGCAATAACCGATCACCGTTCTCGGCCGCAAATTTTTTCTCACTGGCGCC
>JANSLP010000450.1:0-22150 GCA_029298735.1 Ophiostoma sp. CBS 140.51
TGAAGCTCCCGAGCCCCCGAAAGACCAGCCCGATCAAAATGCTTGTAAAAGAGACCAAAATGCCTCTTCTACAAGCATCACAGAAACCTCCTCAGAGGCAATCGTACGGGGCACGTTGAATCTCGATCTCATCACGTTCTCATTTCAATCATTACCAAATATTACGACACATGGCATCGTAAGTTTCCATGTGAGATATCCCGCGCTCACCGCCAGGTATTGTTGTAAAACACGCTGTCATGCCTCCTTTTCAGCATTTTAACATGTGAAGGGCCGTCGTCAACTGCGGTTCCACGAAAATAGTGGATACTTTTTGTCGGACCGTGTCCGTGGGGGTTGCGGTTTCCGTAAGTTGGAGCAAATGGAAGGTGCCAGTTGCTATGCCTAGGCGAGATCGAAAACGTGGCAAGTTCACAGATTTTGCAGATAAAAGTTTCAAGAAGTAAAAGTAGAAAAAATGAAGATAGTATTGTTGTCAGAGATTAGCTACTTGACTTTTACAAGTGCAAACTGTCAAACCGTTTGGCTGGACAAACATTTCCCCAGTTTGTTTTGCTGCGGGGAGTTACAGTGAGATCTCACTCATCAAAACAGGCAGGTACGGCTGGCTCTGGCCTGAGCCCAGCCAGGAGAACAAAATCTGGGGGAAAGGAAGGACAAAGGTGGCACACCTGCATTGAGGTTCCAGGGCATGTCGGCCTTGGGATCAGTCAGACAGGCACGAGCTTGTCCCTGTATTTCTGTATTTCCGTGTTATTGGTGACCTGTGATTGGCCGAAAAGCGGCGATGACGGCGCTCTTGGTGGGCTAAATTGCGGCTCGTGACCCCAACTTTTTTGGTGTGTGTTGGTAGATTGGTGTGTTGGGGCCCTGGGCCTGCCATTAATGGCAGTCGCACACCGCTACCGGTCGTCGCGGACGACGCTCCTTCCCTCTGACGTCGAGCACACACACAGCTAATTTGGGGTAAATCTGCAGCGGCGCCTCCCGCCATTTGCCTTTCTCACGACCCAAGTCCGTCTTTCAGCCTCCAGCCGTCCGACAACCCCCGGAACTGCGCCTCGTGTTCTTTTGAGAGCGGTCTACAACTTCTGACCTCGAAATACGAACTCCGAACCTCTCTCCTCTTCCCACCTCACCTTGAGCATGGCTTCTGCCTCACGATCGCAAATCTCAACGCCTCAACCGGACACGACCTCATAGATCTCAAAGACAATCTTTTCCTCGATGTGTCGACGACATACCCCACGTTACGACCTTTCTAGACTCAAATAGACGTCGACCGAATGTTGTTTGCGTATAGAGTTGCTTGTCGAACGATCTCCGTGTCGAATCTCGCACCCGCGTTTGTATCTAGATTGCATTCCTTGACCTCCATTCCAGCGACCGAGCCTTTTCCCTCCGACGATTTGCATGTGCTTTTGTGCCTGGCTATGCCCTGCCGAATCCCACTTCGATTCCCTCCACAACACACCTCTCAGTAAACTACGACAACAACGACTTCTCTCACAACACAAAATATTGCAACGACATAACACATCACCATGGGGGACTTCCTCCTCTTGTCTCGCGACGGCAGCCGCGATGGCAACGCGCGACCAGGCAGCGTGCCGTCCATATACAGCCTTGCCGGTCTCTTGAAGCGGTCACGGGCGCAACAGAGCGCACCGGAGCCACCAAACGTCACACAGCGCATATCTTCCATAGCAACACGCCTTTCCGACTCGCTGAAAGCGCGCGTCAACCAGTCGCGGGAAGAGCGCCGCGTGGCTCAAGAGCGCCATGAACGCCAGCAGATCCTCGAGCTGCGGATGGCCAATGTATGTATTCTCCTTGTTTTATTATTCATGGACCCCGCTAACAAGTTAGGCCACAACATACAAAGAGTGGGAGGCAGCTGCCCGCCTTCTCGACGAGCTCGACGAACACGAAACGTGGAAAGCCAGCAGTGACAGCGACGAATTTTACAACCCGGACCTCATCAAGGCGCGCCTCAAGGATCTGGAGGATGCACGCTTGTCGTCGGACATTCGGCGCATGATGCACCTCGTTCGCACGGCACTGTCTCGTGACGTCGGCGGTATCAGCAGCGCTGGTCTCTATAACCACACGCATACCGGCACCAAGTACCTGGTCGAACGGTATGCCAAGGCGTCGGTCGACTTGATCCATGCACTCGTCGACCGGACACGCAGTGCAGCAGCACTACCCAAGGGCCTGACACACCGTGAGATGCTGGACCAACTGTTGCTCGCGCGCCGTAGCTATGGACGCAGTGCCCTTGTGTTGAGTGGTGGCTCGGTATATGGCATGGCACACATTGGGGTGCTCAAGGCGCTCTTTGACCGCGGACTGTTGCCTCGCATCATCTCCGGCACGTCGGCCGGTTCGATTGTGGCAGCTGTTGTATGCACACGGACGGACGAGGAGATCCCAGCATTGTTGGCACGCTTTGCTCACGGCGATTTGGCCGTCTTTACGGACAAGGACAACCCGGACTCGTGGCTGACACACATTGGTCGTGCACTCCGATATGGTGCCTGGCACGACAGCCGGCATATTGCACGCGTGATGCGTGATCTCATGGGCGACATCACCTTCCAAGAAGCTTTCAATCGAACACGACGCATTCTGAATATCACAGTGTCGTCAAAGCCCGGCCTGCAGCTGCCGCCACTCCTCAACTATCTGACTGCGCCCGACGTCATCATCTGGTCGGCTGTGGTTGCCTCCTGCTCGATCCCCGGCGTGTTCGACCCGCGGCCGCTCCTTGTCCGCGATGCCGAGACGGGCGAGCACGTCCCCTGGGATCCGGCCGAGCAGCTGTGGATCGACGGCTCGCTTGACAACGATGTGCCTGTCGAACGCCTGGGCGAGATGCTGAACGTCAACCACTTTATCGTCTCCCAAACAAACCCGCACATTGTGCTGTTTGTGAGCAACGACGAAAAGGTGGATGCACCGCACGACAACGGCGGCGGCGCGTCAAAACTGTCCATCAGCGAAATTTTGTACACACTCGGCTGGCTCAGCAAGTCCGAGGCTATCTATTATCTCGAGACACTTGTCGATATGGGCCTCTTCCGTGGCGGCCTGAGCATGCTCCTGCAAATGCTCAACCAGCGCTACACCGCTGACATCAACATCTTGCCGCGTATGAGCCTGGCATGGGGCACCAACCTGATCCGCAACCCGACCACTGAGTTTATGCTGGAAGCCTGTCGCGTCGGCGAGCAGGCCACGTGGCCCAGCATCTCGCGCATCGAGCAGGCGTGTGCTGTCGAGTTGGCTCTCGATAAAGCTGTGCACACTTTGCGGGAGCGCATCGCATTTAGTGACAGCCAAGTGAATTTGCGGCGCTTCTTTACCGGATCATATGAGCTAGGCGTGCGCGGCAACAGTTTGAACGGCGGTGCCCCTCTCGTAGGAGTCGATGATACCCTCCCTGCTGCTGGGGCGAGCGCCGCCTGCACAGTTGACAGCAACGACGGCGACACGGACCCGACTTCAGTTAACAACATGATGTCCCCGCTGGCCACCCTTCATTTATCACCATCCTTTACACGCAGCCGCTCGCCCATTGCCTACCGCCAGAGCCAGCACCACCACAGCCACCAACTGCACAACCAGAGCGGGAGCCACCACCGGCGGCACAAGCGCCGCGGATCGGGCGGCAGTATTCAGTTGTCGGCTCGGCGGAGGCACAACCGGCACGCTCTCGAGACGATCTTGAGTGAGGATGTCGGTGCCACGCAAGATTCTGACGGCCACAATGTGGACGACAACGGACTATCCTTGGCGGCTCGTCGCGGCATGGCTGATATGAATTTGTCGGCCTTGTTCGATGGGCGTGTGGGTAGTGGTGCTCCGGGCGACAGCAGCGGCCGCCCACGACTGACACACAGTGTTAGCTACTATGGCGTGCCTCCACACATGACAACTCAAGTGGCCGGTGCTGGCTACTCCCATCACCACAATCACAACTTCAACCACCGCTCGCCGGCATCATATCGTGGTGCCGTCAAGCAGAACAGTTTGCAGCAGCTACCCATGTCGACGACACACTCCAACACGCAGACACCATCGCCAACCACGTCTTTCACTCGTAAGGGCTACAACTGGGGCTTTGGTGATCGGTCGGTTGGTGGTCTGACACCGTTTACCCACCTGGGTGCCCCTGACTACAACAACAACGGCGAGGCAGACGAAGATGATTCGCCGATTTTGCAGATGAAGGCCCGGCAGCGCAGACAACGACGGAACTCGTCGACCAGTTCGGCGGTCTCGGCCGTTTCAGCGGCAGCAGCAGCGGCTGTGGCGGCAGCGCACCATGCAGTGATGCAGGCTGTCAGCGGGACTGGGAGCGCTTCTGGCGCACCCTCCACAATCACCGAGCCCCAGTCACCACGTGCACAGCGGATGCAGCCGATCCCTTCGTCTTCTGCTCTCCCTACAATGACTCGAGTGTCGAACACGACATGGTATCCTGGTGTTGTACCTGCTCCGACACTGCCCCGTCGGGCCTCAAAGGACGATACATCCGAAGAGACCCAAGAAGACGGCGAAGATGACACGAGCGGTGACTACGATCCGTACGACAATGAGGAGGGCCCAAGTAATAAAGTTCCCGTCAAGGCATCTTACACACCACCTCGCCAAGTTCGGCTGATGCGCCGCTGCAAATCTGTGCCCGCCATGGCTGTCAATGATGGACACGGAGAGAAGGGCAAGCAGCGCTCAAAGCATCATCATCAACACGTCGCCGCTCTTAATGCCCCGCCTCGTACTCCACCGTCCAAGAGACGCAATCTATCACAAGAGTCGGTCGAGCATGACCACACCGAAGTGGAGGTCCACTCTGGTGAAGACAACGACGACAACAATGACAACGGCAACGACTCGGACGCTGATGATAGTGATGTCTTTATGCGAGGAAGTGGACGGCGTGCTCAGCAGAAGCCCATGTTTCCTGCAGCAGCCGAAGCGGCGAGCGACTGACTCGCTTCGAGTAGCCTTGCCGTCGACAACGACTCATCTGGCAGCAACTGGCATAGTGGCATTGACGAGCCGGACGACAACCATGACCACAATCACAGTCGACGAACCAGTCATGCCAGCCAACGAAAGACGGCCATCAGCCCATCGACCGGAAGTGAAGATGAAGGATGGATGGGGTGGTGATATACGTGGCATTTACCTACATATATGAGGACTTGGGAAGCATTTATGGAAACGAACATATGAGGGAGATATTTCACAACGTTGCATCGTGCATAGCATTTGAGGACATGGATAGCATTTGAGAGGTTGCATAGTCATAGCATTTATTTGATATTTTCAAAAATCAACTTCATTGTATGTGCATTATTGGGTATCTATTCTTCGTAAGTAAATATGTACAATATCAAAAGAAAGACTACAGTGTCTTCGGTGTCGAAGCCTCGCCGTCCGTCTTCACCCCCTCTGTCAAGTCGACTGCAAACTTGCCAATGGCCTCTTGCAGCTCATAGTACGTCCGCCCCTCAGCCCAGAAGTGGCCGGCCGTGGGTACTTCGAGAGCATGGAACAATGGCTGCTTTGCAGCAGGCGACGCTTGCGAGACGATGGCCGACGATGCCGTCAGTCCTGCTGCCCATGTCCGCATCTTTTTGAGCGAGACAAACCCGTCGGCATCGCCGTATACTACAAGTGACGGGTTGCACGCAAATTTGTCATTGGTGTCGGGACTGCTGATAGCCCGGTCTGTGACGACGGCAACATCATCTTTGCCGTCACCATGAGCCACATCGGCCAATGTTTCGTCCGTCGGTGGTGGCGCCCGCTTCCGCTTGAAGAACCCGCCGCCACTGGCCGCAGCTGCTGCACCAAAGGACATGGTCGCCAAACTGGTGGCCAGCCCGACGGGTGGAGAAACCAAAAGGTAGGCTGGGCGCGCGGCGACCAGGCCCGTCACGGCCGACAGCGTTGACGACTTGGCGTCGTCCTCCACTGCTGGTTCGTCCTTGTGGGTGCTGTGTCTTACGCGAGCCAACAGGCCCGAGACGCCTCTCCCACTGCCTTCTCCATCGCTGTGGGCTTCGTTGCCACTGTGAGACCGGACGTGTGAGTTGGCATGGCCGTTGCCGCTGCTGCTGCGCCCATGGCCGTGTCCACGATGGTCGCCAGACAGAGAACGTCGTGGTGATGTGGGAGACGTCAATATGTGCCGCATCGACCCGCCGGCGCTTCCCCCAGAAACTTCATGGCTCTTCCTCCGCCAGCTATCATCGTCCGTGCCACCTGTGCGCACGCCCATGCTCAAGCGTGCCTCGCCGCGACGGGCTTTCGTGGGTGAAGTCTTTGCTGGAGAGGAGGCAGCGGCAGAGGCAGCGGCTGCAAAGTCGGCGTTCTGGATGGCGGCCCAGCGTGCAGCCCGCAAGCGCACTTCAGCTGCTGGTGAGCCGCGCAGTGGACGCACAAAGTTGGCGAGAATAGTAGCGAGAGGTGGAAGGAGGGTCGTGACCATGGCGCCGTACGAGTAGCCGGCAAATAGGAGAGTTGGTGACGGCGGTGTCGACGGCGGTACAGAGGTCGGACCGACCCGTGCCAGCTCCTTCTCGCCGTAAGGATCGAGATAGTGTGCAAAGTAGTACAGGAACCCGGCAATCGTCATGTAGTCACCCGTCTCGGGCTTGGCCGTCCACGAGGTGCGGCCCTGTGGTTTGCGCCCTGCGCCGCGGAAATTGAATGTTGCGACGACAAACGAGGAGGTGGATGATAGTAGCGTCTGGGTCACCATTTTTACGATTGGATCGTTGTAAGAGCCGCCCATGGGTGCATACGGGTGGGCGACGATGGCTGCATGGCCGCGCCAGCGGGGAAGACGAGCATTGGAGGACGAGGAGCCGCCCGTCGCGACGGCGAGAATGGATGGTGGCAGATAGATGCGGCAGTCGAGTGGTGTGCCGTCGTGGATGCTGGGCAGCGTCAAAGTGAGCGCCGGATCGGGGAGAGCTTCGTCCATGACGGTGATAGAGATGAGAGGTTGGGGATGGAGGGTATTGAGGGGGTCGGAGGAGTGAAGATAAGTTCGGTTGAGATCGAGGTCGAGTCAATTCGATCGAGGCTAGGGACGCAAACGTTTAAGACAGTTTCTCTTTTGTCATCGCTTGCTATCCATTGACCGCGTGTTATGAGTCCCGGCAGACGCGGGAGGCTGGAGGCGGGATAAGTAGGGACGAAAGGCTGGCGATAAGAGGAGGATCGTGAATTGACTTGAGTTTAAGCTGTTGCCTTCGGCGTGGCTTTGTTTTGATTGTGTCGGAATGGCGGGGGCGCTGCGGCGGCAGGCACGTTCTCCAAGCCTTGCAGGGCGCTGTTCGCCAGGCCTCGGCGGTATTTTTAGCGTGCCACAGCGCGTTATTTTCAGGCCATGTCCCTGCAAATCTAGCGAATCTAGGTCCAAAATTGACGTCATTTAGCTCTGTGATAAAGCTCGGTCGGCAATCTTTCAGAGGGAAGCGCTGGAGCAGACTTTTTACAGTGCCGAGGCATACATTGGGATTCGCCTTCTCAGTTTCTTCATCAACAAGAGCCTTCCCACCACCGTCAACGACGTCTTGAATTTTTAATTGAATTAATTCATGTATAGCTTATATCCGTATTGTTTATCAATACCATAACGCCCGTGTTTGCTGTTTAGAAATACAAAGTTGTCCCATCTTTCAACGCCGAAACAAAATCAATCTTCACGATCCGTCTCATCTTATCTGATCTCATCGTCGATCATTGTAACACAATCGACGGTTCTCACGTCTCACAACAACGTGGCCAAGACAGCCACGCCCGCCGTCAGTGCCAAGAGCGTCGACGACGACAAGTTCTTCAGCACACTCAGACGACTCCCACCCGACTTAGCCGCCGAGTTGGTGCTGGCCGCTCCGTTGCCTCCAGTCGTGCTCGTGCTCGCACCGCCCGCCACGCTTGCATTTGCGCCCAATCCGCCTACCAAGTTCGTCGCATTGTTGAGCTGCACCATGTCGGGCAGAAGTGCCGTGTAGGGATCGACCAGGCTGCTCTCGCCGTAGGGCGCATCATAGTCGATTGTAAACAGTACGACCGAACTCTTGCAGTCGCTATTGAGCACCTCCACCTCGCCCGGCAAGCTGCAGTCGCCATTGATGCACATGTTGGTGCCGTCGTCGGCGAAATTGGCCGAGCCAAAGATGCCCGTGTCGTTATTAAAGACAGCTTTGCTGGTGAAGGCGCCGTCACCAGTCATGCGGGCACGGATGTAGGGTGGGTTGACACAGGAGTCGTCGGTGAAGCTCGAGATGAGCGGGAAGTTGACGCTGACGCCGTAGCCTAGGGGCAGGATGCGCCCAGTCGAGCTGTTTGAGGACGAATGTGCCTTGTCGATGAAAGCTTGGGCGAGGTTGGCCGCAAGGCGACCCATGATGGTCGCCGGGTCTTGGAGGCCGGCTTTTGTCGACGACTGGATATCATAGTAGGCCGTCTGTGTGCCGTAAGTGCCTGCATAGCCGATGGCCGGGATACCGCGTGCAATCGCTGTCTGGGTAGCGCCCAGCGTGCCTGATATGCCGTACAGGAAGGGGCCAATGTTGGGTCCGTAGTTGGGGCCTGCCATCACCAAATCGGGCACACTGAAATTCGCGTGGTTGGGGAGCACGTAGTCGAGCGCCACCAGCACCTGTGTCGCTGGCGAGCCGTTGTAGTACCAAATGTGGTCGTCGTTGGGGTCGGTGCCGATCGAGGGTGCGCCGCTCTTGACAATGCCAAACTCGGAGTCGCTCGTCAGCTTGGCGTTGTTAGCAAAGATGAGTCGTGAGCCCTGGCCGGACTGGTCGCTTGACGATGCGACAATGTAGCAGTTGTGGCCGAGGGCCGTCATGGCGTGGTACATGGCGCGAATGTTGGCCGTGCCGAAGCCGTCGTCGTTCTAAAAAAAAGGTGATTAGCAGGCAATATGCAGAGAGAAATGGAGACTTGCACTCACCGTGATGAGGACATTGAGGCCCTGGACGCTCACAGCCAGCGTGAGACTGGCGACGAGTGATGTTGTCTTCATGGCGATGGTGATTGTGCGACGGTGCGAAGGGGGATGTGGAGGGAAGTCGGAGAATAATTTGATCGTGAAGAAATGCACTGCTTTTATTGTTTCCAATTTCGAGCGTACAGCTGCCTCTCGTTTGATGTAGATTGCTGTGCCACTTGTGCGCTGTCCGATTTGCTGGCTGTGTTGCGCCGCCCGTGTCTATCGAGTGTTATGCGAGCTTGTGCCGACAAGCCGTGTAAAGGTCGCGAAAGTAAACGAAGAAGCTGGGATGTTGAAGAATGAATTGAATGAAGAAAAAGGAGAGAAAAGAAAAAAGGTAGCACGTCCCTCGACCCCAGACGAAAGATGTAGCGAGTTTGCGCAGATCCCCAGACCTAGAGCGCACGGGATGGGCAATCGAGGGAATATTGGTAGGATACGAGGGTTCAAAGTCGAATATGGTCGAGGTTTAGTCGCAAAAGGAAAAAGAGGAGACGTAGGGACTGGTCTAGACGCATCTAGCTCGATGGCAATAGCTGCCGCTCGCTCAATTGTCACCTTGTAGCACGTGCTGTGTTCCCATTTTGTGTCTGGTCTAGCCTTTCGCAGAACTTCCATTTTGGGAAGGCAAGCCAAGGCGGTGTCCGGCGGTGCCTGAATCGTTCCTGCCTTGCCTGTCTACAATCGCAATTGCCTTTTGTGTGCATGGTGAGCGGTCGCTCCTTCCTCTGATTGTTTGATTATTGCGGAAGCGCTTCGTCCCTCAGCGCTCTTGCTATTTTCAAAACATCGGGATCAATTCAGTTCGACCTCACTCCTCGATTGCATTTGCGTTTGGGAAAAGCTTCATAACTGCACAAAACTAGCAGCGCTTCTACAATCACAAATGGGCTTGTGGTTTAGTGGTATAATTTTCCCTTAGCATGGGAAAGGTCCTGGGTTCGATTCCCAGCAAGTCCATTTTTTGTCGTTCTGTTCTAGGTGCAGTTACGTATATGATTTTGTTTTACTTTTTTTGTAAAGTTGCCATACATTTTTTAAACAGGTTGAACTTTTAAAGAGTTTGCATATTATTCCGCCCTAATCCCAGAACTTATCCCTTTGAAAGATGAAGCACTGCCTGCCATCAATATTAGACACAAAAGTTATATCACGTTCTTTCGGACCCTGTAACTGAACTAACAATTTTAAGCTTCACATCATTCGGTCTAGACCGACTGGACCCTTGCCCACCACACATCGTCCATTACACACCATTTGATTGGATCATAATAACGCCCACCCTCACGTCGCCCGCACACCACCCGACGATGCTGCCGTCTTGTTCTCGTGCCGGTGGTCAATCCCGGACAACACTTCCTTCTCCTGGTGCACGGCCACATGGTTGTTAAGAAGGTGACTCGGGTCGCGTACAAACCATGCGCAGCCCAGGGCTAGCGCGCCGAACGGCACCATCGTGTAGAACACAAGCCGGAATGCGCTGGCATATGTGTTGCGGAATGCCAAAGAAGTGGCCGCCTTGACGGCATCGCTGACGCCACCCGGCACGGTATCAAACGCGTGTGGCACACCGACGGCATTCTCGATGACGGCTGGCACGAGTGCAGTCAGGCTGCCATTAGTCGACGGGTTGAACCCGGCACCAAGAGCGGCGGCCACAATGTTGCCACCCAAGTTGCGGTTCACGGCACTGTTCATGATCGTGCTAAAGACGGCATTGCCGACCGACCCGCCGGCACTCCGGAATGTGCCCAGCAGACCTGCAGACAGGCCCAGCTCTTCGACAGGCACAAACAGTCCGGATGCGACGTACGCCAAACTCGTCACCCAAGTGAAGCAGCTCTGGCCAAAGAGCTGCATCGCCGACCAAGCCGCCTTGTTCGTGGGAACGACTGCCGCATAGGCTCCCGTAAAGGCCGTTTGGATGACGAGTGCCAACAGAATCTGGAGCCGCACGTGCTTGATGCGATGAACGAGCGACGGTAGGATCCAGCCGCCAAGAACACCCGAGAAGTTGGCCGGGATCATCGTGATGCCGATTTGGATGGGGTCATTGGTGAACATGTATAGCGTTCCCTGGGGGCCGAGTGTGACGACACCTTGCCAGATCATGCCGCTAACAAAAAGGATGATGAGGTGGACGGTGAACTCGCGGAAAAGAGCGAACAGGTGACGAGGGAAAATAGGATGTTTTGGGATGGGCGAGAAGTCGTATGCGAAGCAGCCGGCAAACACGATGGCACCCACGCTGATGGTCGCCGCTACCATGGGTATCGAGTAGTTGCTGCGGCCCAGATACGTGATGCCCACCAAGAAAATGGTGAGGCCGGCCGCGAACAACCCCAGACCGATAAAGTCGAGCTCCCGGAACTCATCCCACCGGGACTTGTCGTAGTCGTGCTGTGGGCGCGAGGGCGGGTAGTAAAAGTAGGCTGTTCCGGCAATGACGAACACGCTGTAGATAATCACAATGTAGTAACACCACCGCCATGACGCATGCACAAACAGCTGCGTGCCCAAGTACACACTTAGCGCGCCCCAGGGGATGTTGATGCAGAACTCGGTCCAGCCGATGCCCGCGCCGCGGTACTTGTTGGGTAGAAGCTCCTGGATACCGGGGTAGCTGACAAAGATGACGCCTGCGCCGAAGCCAATAATGGTTGTGCCCGCCGCCACAGTCGTTGTGGCATTTGCCGTGCACCCGACGATGCCGCCGATGAGAGTCAACAGCTGCCCGAACAGGAGCACATAGCGCCGACCGAAAATATCGCTAAGACCGCCGGCGATTGAGAAGGAGACGGCCGATGCCACTGACCAGCCGCCGGGGATCCATAAAATGTTGTCCGTGTCGCCAAGTGTCTGGCCTATTTGTTGAAGGATGCCTGTCGGAAGAAGGAGACCGGCACTAATGCAAGGGATGTATGACATGCCCATGAACTGCAGTCCTATCAGTGACTGTTTCTATTTGTTAAGTGAAGGGTGTGAACGTACAAACACCGCCATCAGTGTCGACCATGATACTGTCTCTTCGTCGTCATTGTTTGCGGCAACGACAGGAGGGCTGGCCTCCGTATCTGTGGCTGGCTTGTCCGCCAGAGCCGGATGCTCCAGGTTGGTCACCGCCTGATGGACTCCATTCTTATCTTCCTCAACGGCGGACATTGTAGAGATGTTGACTGAGCTATAATTTGGAGATTAAATGTTGTAAACACTTGGCGGGTATGAAGTGTCATCAACAGATGATCATTGTAGAACCATATCAAAGAGTTGAAGTAGGGAGCTCTAAAAGAATGAGCAGGTGGAGATGATCTCCTTTTGTTAAGTATCTTCCTGGTCGCTCTTCCCATTACCACACCTTCCGTTCATTTCTTCCCCTCTCCCGCTTTATCTATGAAGAGACCCTGGCCCTGTCTCCGATACATATAAAGCCGGAATGAGATGGAAGATGTGTGAAAATTACCCGAGAGTGTTTTCTCAATGGACTGATAAAACAACAGGTGCTGCATTTTACAGGTCCAGCAAGAACCCTTTCTCATCCCGTGTGGCATAATAGACCCGGTGGTCACACACGAGCGGCACAGCATCGAATCAGGGGAAGGTAAGAAAAATAGAAAATGTTGCAAAGAAAAGACGACGAAATGTCAAAAGGGGCAATGGAGACAGATGTGGTATTGATGACAGACACGGCCCGGAGGTAAACAACTGGATCAAGACAGACTAGTCGCCGATAGACAGGATAATTCGGAAAGATTCGAAGCCAAGACTGCCCAGACGCCACTCACGAATGCAGACAGTCGGATAGTACACTCAGATGGTGGCTCGCAGAGCCTCATTTTTACGCGTGTACAGTGTACTGTGCGGTTGAAGAATAGAAGGCGCCCAAAATATGTGCAGCACTTTGTCGCCGTGCTGACAATATTGCATAAGTTGCCCCGTCTTTCTATGCAATCAGGACTGGGCGGCAAGGAACATGTGCTGGTGAAATAATGAGCCACCGAGAACGAATGAATCCTGACAAAAGTTGCTGGTGTGGGGCAGGAAAAAGAAAAGAGAGGGTGGCAGGCAGTACGTCTGCATGAGCTGAAAAAACACAGGTCAAGATAGGCGCCTGCATTTTGTGCTAGTTCATGTCAAGTAACACACCCCACGCGTTTTAGACCGCGAAGGAAAATACAACTGGAAAATGCATAATTGCGCTGTTCTCGATAATACCCCCATGTACCACGAAATCTCTTGTACAGCCAAGTCGCCGTCCTATGTTACCTCCTATAGTCTCGATAATTTTAATTCGCCAATATTCTGATCAAAGTGCACTTTCACGCAGGCGCCGCCCCACCATAAAGAAAGCTGAATGTCGACACCACAAGCCATGTCGGTGGCGGAGTGTATGATTGGGCTGTTGGAAACAGGAGTCTAAGAGACGTTGTTTGCTTTTTTCTTTTTTAATGCAGTGAATCGTCCAGTACATAAGAAACTCCACCGTCCCATTCTTTGGCCCGTCTCTCCCTCCCCCTCTCTCTTCTTTTTCTAGAAATATCAACAAGTACATATATACAGGTATGTCTTCTTCTCTTGCATTCGGTCTCTCGCGGTCACATAGAACCTCCCAGAAATGATCAAACCTCACTAATTTCAATTCCAAATATCTTATCAGCTAAATCAACAGACTCATAAAAATATTATCCGTTTTAGTGCCGATCTCAGCATGGCTCCTACTGCATCGATTCATGACGAGCAACACACTCACAATGTGGCGGCCCAGTTACCAAGCGTATTTTTGGCAACTTTTATGCACGCTCACCGATGGCGTATGCTGGCACTGATCAGGATCGGCTATCATATGTTTGGTATTTCTGCCGTATTTGCCAGCTTTTTCATTTTTTCGAGCACAGTTTACGGGGTTATCAGCTGGGCTATAGTTGTTGTGGCATATTATACTCCGCTCTCAATAGTATCCATGATGGCGCTGTATGTATGCATCAGGCAAGGCATCAGGCAAGGCATCACACAAGGGTGGATTAGAATACTTGTAAGTTGCTCATACTCAGCCTTCTTGGCCGCATGGCCCTGGCACATATCGCGGCCCCTACACTTTTAATTTTCTTATCCGATCCATGAGTAGTCAGTTTTGATATAAGATCTCGTAATGACACACCCGCAGGCCTACATTCAACATAAACCTTCTCGACAGCAGTGGCTGTGGGTTTGGAGACTATCGTGGTTTTATTTTGCCCTATATGGCAATATTGATGATATATGCAACAGCTACATGGCAATTGCAAGGACAGAGTATGAGTGTGATGGCAACGGCGTCAATTCCGGAGCTGCTTTGTCTTTAGTCATGTTCTTGGACAATGACTTACCGCTTGAGGTGCCTTGTCCATCGATCATGGATGATAGAGCCTTGCTGAGTCATATCATGAGCTTTTATTATCTTCAAAAGGTGCGTGGTAGTCTCCTAGAAGCAATTGGCTTCAAGACGCTTGGCTCAGTGGAGGTCGTTCAGATGCGGAATGGTGATCACAAAACCCGCGTTATTGGAAGACGTGAGGCGATTCTGGACCTCGGTCGCTACAAGGGAAACCGCATAATCAAATTTCTCCGGCACCCGGGCATGGCACCAAGGGGAAATTCGATTGTGAATAAGCTCAAGAGCGCGGGTGTCTTGGCAGAAGCAGAACACGATCGAGACAATGAGTCTCAAGAGACATCTGTCGCGGATGGCCAAGCAGGGGATGGTAGTCCATCAGCGGTACCTGCACGCGAGGAATCCGGTGTTCTGTCTAGCAGCATCGAGCCCCATCAAAGGGATGCCAGCAACGCGACTATCCTAATAGCTGGCCCATCACAGATTTTATCTTCTGTGGCTAGCGATGACCTGGTATTACAACAGCCAAACAGCTTCTTTAGGCAAAGCAGCGGCGGCGAAACCGATATTCCCCTACAAAATTTGGATGAAGTACAGGGCAGTACTCAACAGGGCCCGCCGCAAAACCTAACAGCGGCATCTGCACAGGAGCAGCCCGGTCCGCCGGAAATGCATGGCCGCTATCACGAAAAGGTTCACGCGCTCAATTTTGTGAGCACCTGGCATACAGATCTCGTGGCTATAGCCGTCATACTACCAACCGTGCTTGGCACTGCCCTGTCAATTGTCTGGCCAGCTGTTGCAGTGGCCCATTACCACGCTGACGTGCAGACAAGTGTGCAAACGGGATTCACTGTTGGGGCATTCATTGTAACAGCAGGTAAGTGATATCTGTGATCGATGCCCATTTACTGAAAACTTTCAAGACGACGAAGCAACGATTCTAACCATAATAACAGGCGCCGTGTTGACTGCACTGCTTGCGTTCTATGCTTCAGTATCCGAGAGCAATAGAAAATTGGCGGATATGCTTATGACGGACGATGATAGAGCTTGACCTTGACAAGGTTTTATATATTACTATAAAGTGAACAATGGTGATAGAGGCTTGGCAATCCAATTGGGCGGAAAGTGGTGTGATAAACTGTTACTTGAGTATGAATGCGGTGTTATTTTGAACCAGTGTCGGCCAAGGGCTAGTTATATACAAACATCCGAAACTATTGATTATGCTATTGATGCAGTTCACGAATTAGACCTCGATTCCCACATCTCTTTTTTTTTGTGCCTGCTATTAATTACACGTCAACTGTCGACGCATCCTTCTCGGTAACACCTGCCGCAGACTTGGTCGTCTTGACAGTTTGCATCTTGCGCTCGACCTTGTCCGTCAGATGCTTCTGGGCATCCTTGGCAAAGAGACAGCCGATAATAGCGATGCCACCAAAGCCCAGACTGGCAAGGTAGACTGTCTTAAAAGCCTGAGTGTAGGCGATGGGGTCGGCAGCGGCAACAGCGGCCTGAACGGCGGATGAGTAGCTCGTAATATTGTTATTCTTGTAGGCAGTGATAAGAGCGGGCACCTGGGAAGCGGGCAGACCGGCCTGCTCGACGGCAGGGCCAATGTTGGCGGGGATGGTAGTCAACAGACGGTTGCTAAGAATGGCCGAGTAGACGGCAACGGCGACAGAACCACCAGCGGAACGGATGGAGGCGAGCAGACCCGAGGCGAGACCAATGTCTTCGGCCTTGCAGAAGAGGGGAGCCAGAGCAAGAGACGTAAGCTCGATGAAGCCGACGAAGAAGGGGCCCAGAATGGTGAGGGCAATGCCCATGTCCTTCTTTTCGGGAGTCAGGGCAGCGAGGGAAGCAACGAAACCGACCATGGCAAACGTTGAGAAGATCATCCAGTAGCGGACGTTACCACCCCAACGGATGATAGCACCGGCGCAAATCTGACCAAGGGCCGTAGACGAGGCGACGGTGGTCGAGAGCCAGCCACCGTAAGTGATATCCTTGGTGAAGAAGTGGCTAATCTGCTGGGGCCACAGGAGCACGGCAGAGTAGTAGAACACTGCATTGTTAGTAAAGGAGCAAAATATATACGATATAGGGGCAAACATACTGGATGCAACAGTGGCACAGGCGACGAGAGCCATGAAGCCGCGGTTGGCAAAGAAATGGACGGGAATGGCCGGGTACTTGAGGTCGGCAAAGTATTCCCAGACAAAGAGGACAATAATGAGAACGATGCCGATGATGAGCGATGACAGTGTGGCGGCCGAGTCCCAGGCGTAGATGCTGCCACCCCAGGAGACACCAATCAAAAAGATGGTCAGGCCGGCGGTCCAGAGGAAAATACCGACATAGTCGAGACTCTTGATAATCTCACGCTTGGTCTTGCGCTCGTGCAGCAGTTCAAAGTTGGGCGGGTGGTAAAAGATAAAGAGGAAGATGACGGCGAGACCGGTGTTGATAATGTTGACGTAGTAGCACCAGCGCCAGCCGAGCGAAGGAGTGGCAACGAACTTGCGGGCTGTTATCGTCAGTATTATAATTAAAGGAAATTAAATATAAAAATTCGAGCGACAGAAAAGTCTCACCAATGATCGGGCCGAACGAGGCAAAGGGGGCGTTGGACAGGAAAACGAAGGACAGAACCATGGGCCGGTACTTGTTGGGTACCAGCTCGCCAATGGCCACGTTAAAGGACAGCTGCACAGTCTCGCCGAGACCGTAGACGGCCGCGCCCACGATGAGAGTCGTAAAGTTCTGAGCAACGGCGCTGATGATAATACCGATTAGGGCCACGATGTTGCCGCCAATAAAGAACCAGCGGCGACCGAAGAGATCGGACAGACGGCCAAGAATGGTGTAGGTGAACGACAGGGCAAGCGTGCGGGCAATGTTGACCCATGCGGTGTAGTCGCTGGGTCCAATGTCCTGGTTGATGTAGCTCAAGATGTTGGTGGGCATGATGACAAACATGTACGCGCTGATGGCAGACAAACAGAAGCCCTGACAACTGTTAGTGACTATATAAATAAGTTTGGCATCAGCTGAGACAACGTACAATCAAGGTTCCCAAAAAGCCGACAGAGTAAAAATAGCCCGGCGGCAGGTCGTCACCGAGGGCGGCCGAGTTGATGGAGATGCTGTCGCTATCGGTATGGACATTGCGGCGAGCGGCCGCGACATTATCGCTCGAGGTCGATGCGTCGTGGTGCTCCATGGTGGCCTCGGTCTTGGCATCGGCCGCGTGAATGTCGGCAGAGCTCATGGTAGACGGTAGTGAAGAAAAAGAATGAACGGAAACAAAAGAAAGAAGGAAGGAGACAGAGAAGAATAGAAAACTCGAGAAAAGGAAGAAGGACTATCTTATTCTCTTCCTCCTGGTGGAGACGAGAAAAGGCTCAAAAAAGGGAGGTGATGTCGATCCGCTTGTACCCTCGCTCTTTTTGGTCTTGTCAACTCTTGGCTGCGGATAGACAGGGAAGATGCAAGAGGAGACGATCAGAATCTAGGGAAGGGCCAGCCCTTATAAACACGAGAGAAGCCAAGCAGGAAGTGGACGGATGCATGAACTGGGGGAATGATAATATTTTTGGGGACCACTTGGATGTGTTCTGAATTGTGACAACGTGCTTTCAACGTGGTATGTCTCCGGTCTCCAGGGTGGTTTCTTGGTGTATCGTATCAACCCCGGGCTCGTCTTGTTCCGTCAGTTCGAATGCGACGCAGATTCTCCAATACCAAGCCCGTGGAATCATTAGAGCATCATTAGAGGAAACGATCCACGGCACCTCTTTCCTGGCAATGGCAAGAATTGCAGAAATATTGGCAGTCCTTTGAGACTGTTTGGCAGGCATTTGCAGGATGCCAAGTTGCCAAGGAGCTCCAGGTGCCTGCGTGAAGGATGTGTGGCACGTTGTGAAGAGGAAATAAGGCGTAGTTGGCCGTTGGCGTAGTCGTAGTGCAAGCCCATAGTCGGATGGGGTCGTATAGGGAAGAACGGGAGTTTGGACAAGACTGGATCACTGTCGTGCCCGAGACTCCGGTGCGGGCGATTTACCCCAGAAGTTGGCAACTGGGGAAAAGAGGCCAAAATATGGTTTAAAAAGTGAGGTAGGACTGGGGAAATGGAGAAACAAGGCGAGCGCGAAGCGAGAATTAATGAGAGTCAACGAAAGAATAACAAAAAAACGATCACAGGAAATCAGAAAACCATGGGGAAAGATGGGGAAGCAAGGCCCCAAGAACTGTGGGGGAATAGTGTCGTGTCGCGTCCCCCACCGGCAGGCTGGTGTTGGAATAGCGTCGTGTTCGACGGTCCAGTTGCAGAGTCTAGAGCCCAGATGCGCCGGAGATCGAATGGGTTACGTTGACGTCGAGGCGCTTGATTGGCTTGACTCGTCTTCGTTTGGAGATTTTTACGGCATTTACAACGATTTGAAACGGATTTATGGTGTTGACTCGTCTATCAATGTTGACCCGTCTGATAAAGGACTTTGATTTGTGTGGTTTACACAGGCATTTCTGCAGGCCATTACAGAGTCTGATTCAAATCCTTTCCCCCTCTTCTTCTGAACTTCTTTTCTTCACTTTTTTACTTCCCCAGAATGTGGCACATACCGTCAGACAAAGACTACGTCCTTCGTAGACTACACCCCCGCGGCCAAGCCCGTCGGCTCATAAAAGGGGGCGCACAATTGACAAAAAAGGGGCGCAAATTTGGTGGGCAAAGCCAAGCACTTCCAAGCACGCCGTTGAATTGTCGCCAAGATCAGCTGGTGTATTACCTTGACTCGCTGGAACCACGAAAGCGACGAGGGCGACGCGGCCAGGCCAGACCAGGCCATGTTCGTTTTTCCGTTGAATGTCACATCTTCCCCGTCTCCCTACACAATTATGGACCATTTTATGGGACGGCTGCACCCATCAGCTGGTATTTTGTTGGTGTTTGTTCGTGTTGGATGCCGTTCTGTCAAGCCTTTGGCTGTGCTGGGCGGTTCTGGGCAGTCTTGGGAGTTTTGTTTTTGCGCCACAGTGGACATTCCAAGACATTTGGAACATCTTGGAGATCACCATAATGATTCATCTCCGTGATACCGGCGACGAGGGGTTGGAAAAGGAACGTCTTTTGCTGCTTTCTCAGCGATTTTTCCAGAGTTTTGCCGCAATTTTTGACGCTCGCCTCCTCGCGAATGGCACACGACACACAACGTTCCAATTATCACCAGATTCCCCGCATAGAAAAGTCAAGGCTACGCTCCGCCTGCTCGTCACACATGATTCACCTTGGACGTGCGGAAGTTGTTTTCCTGCTCCGACTCCCACTTCGGTCTCGCAATAGCTGTCTTCATTCTTTTTTGGAGATGCAGGGTGTGGAATCTATTGTCTAAACGAGATGCAAGTGACTGTCTAACAATGACCTGGTTCGTCTTTTCTCTACAGCTTCGCCTCTCGTGCGGCTTGGAGACGTGCGGGCAGACTGCGCCGCATCAGCTTTCCCGTCGGGTTGCGTGGGAACGTCTCGAGGTAAAACAGGCCGCCACGCAGCTTCTTGGTTTTGGCCACTTTGCTGTTGACAAACTCGAGGACCTCTCTAAGAACTTTGGGCCGGTCTGCAACAGGCACAGTTGGCTTAAAGTTGACGTAACCCACGGGTACTTCAGTCTCCTGAACAGAGTCCCAAGTGCCGCAGACGCCGGCTTCAGTCACAAGAGGATGAGAGTGCAGGACATTCTCCAGTTCGGCCGGTGTGACCTGGTTTCCCTTGTACTTGATGAGATCCTTCTTCCGGTCTGTTAACCATACGTAGCCTTCGCTGTCAATGCGGCCAACGTCACCAGTGCGAAGCCAGCCGTCGTTGAATGGGAAGACTTCGGCATTGGCCGTCTGGTTTTTCTTGTAGCCACTAGGTGTGTTAGTATGCCTGGAGGTAAAATGTTAATTGTTGTATGGTGTCCTTACATAAAGACGGTTGGCGCTGAGAACATGATTTCGCCGGTGGTACCTTCGGGCACATCGTTGAGGTCGTCGTCCACAAAACGCATTTTCCTAAACTGTCAGTATGGTCTCAAAGGATTATTCCACAAGTATGATCTCAGACTTACATTCCTGCCATCGGCTTGCCAACACTTCCCTGCTTGCGCTTTGCAGAAAAGGAGCGCAGTGATGTTGCTGAACCTTCCGTCATACTGACAAGTTAGCAGAAGCACACACATAGAAACGTCATATACGCGTGGGTCACCTACCCGTAGCCCTGTACAATGTGCGCCTCTGTACCCAGTACTTTGTGCACCTCGCTGATGATATCCGGGGCAAGCACCGCACCCGAACAGCTAATTGTCCGGACGCTCGTCAAGTCCTGCTGTCGCACAAACGGATCTTTGACCATGGCCACCAGCGTCGGCGGGACCATGCGCAGTGTTGTGGCGCGCACCTGGACACAGGCTTTGACGTACTCGCGCAAAGTGTAGTCGCGAAGGAGTCGAACGTAACCACCCGTGAGAAGCGGAAGACTGGCCGTGAAGACACCGTAGATGTGACCAAGTGGTGCATAAAAGACATCGCGCTGGTCTGCCGAGGCTATCGACGGATCTGTGCTGCGACCAACCAACAGATAGGCAATCAAGTTACGGTGGCTGAGTACAGCGCCTTTGGGAAGGCCACTGGTGCCGGAGCTGAAGCAGATGACGGACGGAACAGTATGGCCATCCTCGTTTGTGAGATCAATGGGCGGGGAGTAGGGCTTGGTAGTGTCGAGAATAAAGTCGGAGGGGAACTACAACGGCTGTCAGTATACTGTGTGTCACCAAACCGGTGGAGGGCAACTTACCGCCAACTTGGCTGTCCCACGCTCGCCGATGCCGACGAGATTGGGTCGCCGTGTCTTGCTCCATTTTGACTGTCCAATGGCGGCGGTCACCCGAGTCATGACATCTCCCGCATCGCAGAAGACCACAGCCGGTTCAACAATGTCGATAAAGTGGACGAGGTCGCTAACAGTGGCAGTAGGGCTGCCAAATCTACAGAAGAAGCTAGTCAGCATTACTGTACATATCAATGAGAAGAAAAGGAACAGACTTACGCCGCCGTGATGCCTGCCCACAGGGCCGAGAATTCGACCTGCAGATAGTCCAACGAGTTCTTGCCGACAATTAAGATGGTGTCGCCTCGACTGAGGCCCAGCACATCCCGAAGCGCATCGGCACCCAGGCCAGCCAGCTGTGGCGCCGAACCATATGTCAATTGCCGTTCTGGTCGCTCGTGCTCCTGCAAAATGACCTTGTCGGGAAGCGTATCGTCAATGTTGTGGCTCAGGATGAACTGCCAGAAGGACTGGTCCCGTGGAATGTCAGCCACCGCATACGGTGATGCATAAACTTGTTGTGGTGGCATGACGTGTGGCCGTCGATTGTCTTTGTTGATACACTTGCAGGTGTTGTTGTCGTCACAGAAAATATAGTTTTATATAACACATAAAAGTTTTGGGGCCAAGTCAGCAAGCTCCTGCCATTTTCGATAGCTATGGCGACAGACCCATCAGAGCTCCATCATAGTTTTCTTGTGAGCTCCAGTCAAAACAGCATTGAGTCAACTGTCCCTGTCTTGGCAGGGCTCTGTATATCCATGTATCCACAAGGCGACCTTGGATGTCTGCTGGACAGCCTGTTCGAACTCGGAAGGCTTCTGGAAGGCGACGTCCGCCAGGTATCCTTTCAAAACGGTTTGGATGTCGGTCG